>JAPYZJ010000734.1:0-37121 GCA_030522765.1 Ophioninae sp. B BG-2022a
TATGCCCGAATTTTTGCCGAAAGTGCAAAATTAGACTGGGAAAATGCGAAAAACCTGTCTAGAATATTTTTTCGACATTCTTCTCTAGAAATGGAGAGTCCAATGCGAAGTAAATTGTGGATTTGTCTTCAAGATATAAAAATACATCGTCACGGATCTACGATATGACACTAAACGTCTAAATATAATAATCATTTAATTTTAATTATTATATTTTTCATATTTATTAATAAATATTTATGTAATAAATGAATATTCATTATAATTGTTCGAAATAATTTAAAAAACCATCAAGAAGACCCTACGACTTCCGTCCCACTCCGAAGTCGATCAACGTTTTTGTTTGACCCTCAATTAATTATTTCCTCTTCGGTTATCGATACGCATCTGTATTTAGTTTGGAATTGAAACAGGACGTTGATGAAACTCAACGAAAAAAAAAAAACGTTCGCTATGGAACTCCCGATTCGCGATGCAAAGGATATATTTTCACATGGGCGTTTATATTTGGATTGCAGTCGTGGCAAATACACGAAGTAATTACTTCTCGAGGAAGTGCCTACGAAACAGAGTCCATGCAGTTACGTTATATTTTACACACGCGAGTTAATTACTCTGTAGAAAATTGTTTTAAAATAATTTTCCAGGCAAGAGTCGGGAGAAATGATATTTACGTCCCTCGGTTGGCGTATTTAGTTTCTGGTTTGATTGTGGTTATGTTTTCATATTTTATATTCACCAAAATATGAATTTAATCAATTAATTAATAGATTAATAAAAACTTATTTAATTAATTAAAATTAATCGTATTAATCAATTATTCTAAATCCATTAATCGTAATAAATTAATTTAATTAATAAAATTAATGAACTTGAAATTTAACAACAACAAAAATCTCTAGACTCTCGAATCCATTGGGCGTTGGAAACAAAAAAACTCTCACTTCACTTGCCACATAGCATGGTCCAAGGAGCTCGTACAGTTATCGCATTATCGACAATCTAACGGGAATCGCGCGTGCTCGATTCGCTCCGATGTAACGTCGAGCGTGATTACGCCGGTAATTTTGGTATTAACGAAATTATATGGAATCTCGTAGGAGGCTAGTCCTATAGGGTATCCTCGTATTGCGGGCGCGATATACGGGCCGGTATAATCGGGCGGCATGCACTCCGCGTACGCATCAAGATCATTGTGGCGTCTCGACCGTAAATTATCCTGCGCGAATTATACGCTGAAAGTGACCGCAGCGTTTCATTAATAAATTGCAATTTAATTACGATTTATAATTTTATAAATAATTTAGATTTATCAAAATAATGAGTAAATTAAATAATATAATTAAAAGTAAAATTATTGAATAAGTAATAATTATTATTAATTTTACAAAAATTAGTAAAATAATAATATTTTAATTCCATGGCCGAATATCAACGACGAAAAAATTCCATAAAATGATAATAAAATAAATCAAGGTCTAATATCACGTGTCGTTTTTTTTATTTGTAAAAAAAAACGAAAATAATCAATATTAGACTTGTTAGCGACGAGAATCGTTCCCACGAGTATCATGACAGAAATAATTCGTGATTGGCTCCCGAAGTCAAGAAAACCGTGGCTGGAGGAGATTAATTAACGAAAGTTCCGCCAGGAACCTGGGGATACACGAGACGCTCGTGCGCTGAATATTTTTCTACCGGGAACGACACCGCTGTCATTCCATTGTTATTCCAACGATCCATCTTTATCCTTTGCTTATATCCATCCCCATACTTGGGTGCACGTCCGTGTGTGTATACTAGTCCACCATGGAGATGGAAAATTCTACGCTACACTTATACGTACGTGTACAGTGAGGAAGGACGTTAAGGGGGCACGTTTTCCGGATACTCGACGAATTTCGCGAGGTTTACCGCAAAAGCTTAGACGCTATATGCGGAGTATATGCAAGCGTCCCATCTGTCATATTTCTGGTGTACACTAGGCGACGTCCTCTCTATCCCTCTCGATCTCTCTCATTGGCGTAGCCGCCATTATTTTCTCGTCCAGAAGAGTGAAGTGCATGAAAGATCTACTCGACAAAAAATCCCGATTCCCTTGACGACTATTTTTATTTTACGCATAATTTTTCAGATTTAATGATAATTGAAATCTTGGAATAATGAATCGAAGTCAAATCCATTTTTTTTTTATTTAATTCAATTTCATTTAATTCCACTCCAATTGGATCGATTAACTTCACGAACTCAATTAACAGATTTCGATTAATTCATTTTTGCTTAAATTTAAGTTTACCTTTCTCGAGTCGAATTCATTTTAAATATAGGGTTGAATTAAATTTAAAAAAACATTCCAATCGGCCACTTGAATTTAATCATTTTCTATTGATTTTTTTCTGAGGGAGGAAAGGGTGGCTGCCAATTTCTGCTTCTTTCTGGCTACGCCAATGGTCTCTTTATTTCTCGTTCCATCTTTATGGCTCTGCATTTCCACCCCTCATCCCCCCTAACCCTCCTGCTCCGCTATTATACTTACATATCATGAATAATTCATTGAATATAATTTCGCTATTTACGCGCGAATCTCGAGAAAACCGTCCATGCCTGTTGTGTACCGTCATCGTGTATACACACAGACGGAACGAATGCTCTCACCTTATCCGAAATCCCATCCCGGAATTTTCTCAAATTTTAGGGATGTCCCCTCGTCGTTGGCTATATGAACGTCCTTCAACGTCCTCCTCCAATATGCGGGCTCCGAAAGTATGCTCGAACGGACACAATTCTGGTCGAGCGATATTCACGGGAGAAATATTAAATAAATTTGTGCGTAAATTTATTTGGAATTTATTAATGATTTATCAATTACTCAATTCTCATTAATTTATTAATTATTTGTTGACGATTATAACAATATTTTTGTCATTCTAAATTATTTATTATTTATTTATAATTATTTTCTTTTCATTTCCTAATATTTATTTATTTAGGTAAAACCTAATCTTCCTAATATTTATTTCTAATATAATATAATATATAATATATCTAATATCTAATATAATAAATAATAATTCTCCTATACTTTCCTAATATTTATTTATTTACGTAAAACAATAAAACCCACTAAAAAAAAAAACAGAAATTCGTAATGTCTCAAATTGAAAGATTTTCGTATCAATCGATGCCTATCAAAAACTTAAGGTCAAGAGTTTGTGAATTAATTGGTCAAGGAGATAACGGTGCAAATTTCGAAAGAATATCCTAGCTGATAATAATAAAGCGTAGAATCGCACTCGTTCTCATTTATCGACCACTAAATTTTCAGCAAATTCACTGTAATACAACTGTCGACTTTTCCGGGGCGCTTCATTATCATCGAAGCTAATTAATGCGCGACGAGTTTTCCGGGGCCCGAGATCTCGTTACGAGCGCTTAAACGACAAATGTGAATATTCGCAATAACGTTACGCGCGTTTTGTTCATTACGGGAGTAACGTAGCGACTGAAGCCACCATGCTGCCTGTATACGTGGGAGCCCGGTAACTCCGCTGTTCGATTAAATCCACTCGGTTGCGTAAATGCCCATGAGCTTTGTTTCTTTCCCTCACCGACCCCCCCCCCCCTGCCCCGCTAATTAGAATTATCGTCGCATAAATGTGTATTATCGAATTTTATGGGAAACGGAAATTGAGAGGGACGAGATCTGGAACACGAGCTTAATCGATGATCGTTGACTATTTTATCTCGTTTTTTTTTAATATTCGAATTGAAATGTTATTTACGGATTTTTTCAAAATTATTTGTATAGAGAAAAAACCATTTTTGTAACCGTTGATTAATTAGTTACTCGTTTGTGCGATTTAAACGATTCTCTTATATACAAATAAATAAATTATTGATTAGTTATTAAATTGTCTTTATTACCTAGTATTACCACTTTGAGTTATCTGCTTTTTTTTACGAATCGTGTTTTGTGATTTAAATTTTATTATTAATTATCGTTGTTATTAATTTATTGATTAATTAATTATGTAGACATTAGTGATGTTTCATAATAATTTTAATAATAATAATTCACAACAATTTTAATAATAATAATTCATAATAATTTTAATAATAATAATTCATAATTATTTCCGATTTCGATATTTATTCGAAGATTGTATACTTGTATACGAAAGTTCCTAGATGTATCGATCCCTCAAGTATTAACAGACCAGGAAAGCGAAACGATCGGATGAGACCCTACCGATGTTGGTCCCGGCAAGTATCCACGTAATTTTACCACTGCCACTTGCTTCTTCGTTTTCTCCATCCCTCTCTCTCTCTCTTTCTCTTCCTCTCACTTTGAGCCATCAGAGCCTCGCTCGTGGTGGAGTTTCAGCGGGTTCGATCGGGTGTGTATACTCTTTCAGTGAACATACGGCGCCGTTAACGTCGATGGACAACTTAATTGCGAACATACCACAGAGAGTGAAGGAGGCGCTGGTACCGTTGGCGCGCTTCGGGAAATACGAGGCATTCCGTGTGACAACGTGAGCTCCTTACGGTTCATCGAGTCCGAGGTCCTTCATCGATGTACGACGGCGTATTCTCGTTTAACTCGTGGCAGCGAACAAATCACTGTCGCATGGTCTATCGGCGATTGCAATTGGCACTGGTGCATTTTCGATCAAAGAAGTCGTACTTCTTGGATCAATCGTTGATGAATACCGTAGACGATTGTGGGTGCAATTAAGAGAAATCGTATTTTGAGTCCCTATCGTGGTTGGGTTTGATGTATGGTCGAAAGTTGATGAATCAAGGTCACCTTGATTGGCCAGGTTTCGATCCAGAAGTTCGGCAAGCTTTTTGACCTTTTTTCATTGACCCATCGTAAGCTTCATTTACCAACTTTTTTTCTGGCCCAATTGCAAAATTGAAAATTTGCCATTTTCCATAGATCGATGAGGTATTGACGGTGAAGAAAGGAAAGAGCGATGACGCGCCCTCTAACACCTAGCCTTCACCCAAAACGTCCTTCGGTATGATAAACCGTGTCAAAAGTGTTAAACTGGGTCAACCGAAACGGTACACCCTCTAGGATACATACATCAGACCTATTTTTGCGGTTCTAGTTCTCCCCTAACACTCACGAGGTACAATGAGGCCCGCGTCGAGTTACGGTACTCGAGATCGCACAACCGCTCTTCATCCATCCCCATACCTTTCACCGATCCATTAGCACCTGTCCAGAAGAAAACCCCCCCAACTCCGATGACACTCCGGCTGGCTGCCACTTCCCTCCTGACACGTGTCACCAAGACGATAAAATTACGGTCTCCCTCCGTCACTGCTCTCCTTTCTCCATTTTTACACAGACATTAATAACGCTAATTAGATCTACTCGACAACGGATTTCTCATCTCGCTTCGTTTAGTCACTTATCCGTCAATTAAAATTCAAAAAAACAACAAATTCTAAGAGAAGCTCGAAAAAAATTGTCGATTCGTCATTCGACTGAACTGATAAACTCAAATCCTCGATACACAACCTCCAATCCCATTTTCCAGTTTTCGCCTCACTCGCTTCAGGGAACGACAAATACGTTTTGCCGAAAGTTTAAATCGCTTCTCGCGAGTGTTGCAACCGATCGTACGTATCGCAGCTTATTATTTGTACTCGGACAAACGGGGATGAATTTATTGGGGCAAATTTGGGGTGATCGTCAGGAAGATGGACTTCTCCGTTCCGCTGGACGACGCCGAACGATTTAATAAGCTCCGGGGGATGTACCAAGGATCAGTGCGATCCGGACAACCAAAGGGATCGCGAGAAGGGACGAACGAACTCATATCGCGTCATTCATTCGAGATATACTGTATATGTGTGTGTTTGTAGCTTGCCCACATTGCGCTGAGGCGACCCCTGGTACGAACGCACCTGGCGTTACCCCGGGGATTACGTCTCTTTGAATTATATTCGGGTGGCTTCCTCGATTGGAAATTGTTGAGTGCAGTTTAGCGAGGTAATTATTTTGGCCGCTGGAGGCTCTCAATCTCACAAAAGCTGGATCCATCTCGCTTACTCTCTCTCTCTCTCTCTCTTTCTCTTTGGCTCCTTTGTTCGTATCAATTCATTCGTTTCTGGAATTGCACTCGTGAAACAAGCGTGCGCAGACCAAGGATATTTCAAAGCCATATATTCAAGGAAGTATCCTCTTAATTTTTAACGACGAGTTTTAACGTATTAATTTTTTTTCCTTTTTAACGAATCCTTGAGTTTTTTTTAATATCACTATTTGGAAATTCATGCGAATTTTAAGTTTTATGTTTAAAGTAAATTTAAAAAAAATGTTTTTTCTTCGTAAAACTCCCTTTCTGAAAGACGCCACGAAACATCCGCCAAGAATCGTCGGGTCGTTAGCGAAGCCCCGAGAATAAGCTCGGCTGCGAATAAAACAGCGAGCGTACGGCGACAAACAAAAAACTAGCGACAACCACCCCTCACGTGGGTATGACGTTTCGTCGATAAAGATCGAATGCATTGTCGTTGAAAAATCGGGAAATTGGCTCGGAAAACTTCACCGGGGTAAAACGAGGTAAAATAAAAGAGGCAATTTTTACCGGAGTAGCTTGGACTCTTCGGATTTACAGAAAAGAGAGAGAGAGAGAGGGACATAGGGTGAGGAAGGCAGAGTGTACCTAGATATTGCTACTTACGTTTCAATTATTCATGGACGGTAACGACGTGTCCAATGTGCTCGTGAATATCCCAAGCCTCTCTAAGATTAGTCATTTGCACGTGAATTATTAAATGCGCCGTTACACTCCAATTCATTTTTTTTCTACCTTCCTTACCAACCCCTCTTCTTCCCCATTCCCATCCCTAACCATTTGTTACGATATAAGTACCGTATATACGCACGAAGTGTTGCCAAATCTCCTTTTGGTTCCGAAGAAGAGAGGAAAAATGGAGAGTCGGAAATAAAGGGTATTTTTGAGCTTTCCGGGGGGTGAAGGAGGGTAGAGGGAGGGATGAAAGCTCTCGTAGGATTCACCAGTGACGGTCGACGTTGCCTTGTACTCTTTCCATCTCCCTTATTCTTCCTCGAAGAGCAAAAGGGAGGATCGAGAGGTTGCGGGGATGAACGCCGTGGAAACGAATGGAGGCTGGCGCAGGGTGGGTTTGAGCCCTCCCCTGTTAGGGGATGAGAGTGAGTCGTGAGAGAGAAGTGAGAAAAGAATTTAAACTGAATACGTTCGTGTCTGCGAAACGGTCTTTCGTTGGACAGTGTAACGCAAACGAGAGAGAGAGAGCCTGCTGAGGCAGGGCTTGGTTCGGGGCTCGGAGCAAAAAAGAAGCTTTTGAGCTTGGTGCGAAGAAGAGGAAAACGTGGGACGTGTGCCATGGAAAAGCGTCTATTTATTTCGCATTTAGGGCTGTAGCAAAGAAAAATGGGCGCTGCGCTGCTGGAGCACAGATAGCCTGTATAATATCAGTACGTATGCGACAATGTATATGTATATGAGGTACAGGCTCATTCACAACTGGACGATCTCGAAAGCATTTTTTTCTTCCTCTAAATTTGGTTTCTTTATAAAAATAATACATAAAAAAGAAACTCTTTTGGTACATAAGCAACTCAGTAATTATTTTTCATATTATTTCGTGTGTAGAGAAAACAAAATCGCCTAAAATCGAGTTTAGCATTGGGCTCAGCGTGGAATATCTTGGACAATTTTCGTCGTGCGACATTTTTTGAAAGAAACTTTTTGCTCGCAACCAAACACTCTACGTGATCAACGCTAATAAAAAATCATTCTCTTTGTCCGGCATTTTAAGAAGACTATTTTTGTGCCAACGTGTAGAATTTATGCATACGTGTACGTGTCAAAAGGAGTGGCCTCGCACGCGCGTTCGCACACGAAAATCCCTCTGAATACGCGTTTAAGTGGATGCTGAATGGAGAGAAAAGAAAACAAAAAGAAAAAAAGCTCGTCTGAGGGAGCCCCCAAGGTGGG
The DNA here is from genome assembly GCA_030522765.1 of Ophioninae sp. B BG-2022a. Taxonomy (NCBI): domain Eukaryota; kingdom Metazoa; phylum Arthropoda; class Insecta; order Hymenoptera; family Ichneumonidae; species Ophioninae sp. B BG-2022a. Next base: position 8,004 of record JAPYZJ010000734.1, read on the forward strand.
GGGGGGGGGGGTGGAGTGGAAGCTTTCATCGGAGCGCGCGATAGAAGCTACCGAGACCACGCTTTGAATACAAATAATTAGGTCGCTGGAGAATTTTAAACCGCCCAACCGTAGACATATATAACTGGCCGTATCCGAGCCCAGGAAAGAGGTTAGAAAGCCTCCGAAAGAGTGCGTGCGCGTTCACGTAGCCCCCTCAATTTTTCAAGCAGAAGCGAGCCAACTGAGTTAGCCCCTGTTTTCTTTTTTTGTCTTTTTTTTTGCCTGGGCTTATTCATAAGCAGCGGAGCTTTTTAACGTCGCATTGACGACTGTCCGAGCGTCTTGTAGGATTTCCCAACAGGAAACTCGATTAATAGTAATTTTTTTATGATTTTCGAATTATTTATTTTTAGTAGAAATAAAATAGATAAATTTATATCAATGAAAAAATACAATTTAAAATCATATCATACAATTTAAAATCATATCATTTATATATATATATATATATATATATATATATAAATACGTGTACAGCAAAATATATATTTTTTAATACACTGTATATTACGAAAAGTTTGAAAAAAAAAATTTTCCTTTACCCTTTCATGTCGTCGGAAATGAAGCAATATTTTAGTTGTTTTTAATGAAAAATATCCTGGGAAGGAGGAACAAATATGATTTCTTTGGGCGATTCGTCGAACGTCATCCGGTATAATTTGCGCTCGGTCCGTTGGATATTTCAATCGTAAATGCAGGCACGTCGCGAAGCCGGGCGTACTTTTTCCCGTTATTAGTGACTAGTCTCGTCCTGCAAGTTTACAGTTGCGTATTGCTTCGAGCGTTTATGCACGGGTGTGTGTCCGCCTCGCCACATATACATCCATATTCACGTGAGCGATATATGCGGATACGGATTTCGTCCTCGGAGGGAATATATTCCGCGTTAAATCTAGCGTGGCAATCAGTCCTCCATTCTCGTGGGTCCGTTCTCTCTCGCAAAGGCAACCGTACCACCTATAACTATACGCGTCTCCCTAACTTGCTCCCACGTTTTATCCTGCGAAATGTGCGTTCTCCGCGGATACCTATCTATATATATTTATATATATACGATGCGGGCGTACACGGGACCTTCCGAGTTCGCGAGATCCACGTTTCGGCTTTGACATCCGACTGTTCTGTTGATTCATCTTTTTTTCTTTTCCACAAAGTATTTTCTAGCCCCAGGTCGCATTGACTTTGTATGTGTTTACGGTTGTATTTATTTTTGACGTGACCGACGTGAATTTTAATTTTAGACATTTTTATTATTTTTGTTATTTATTATAGGAAAACGAATGATTATTATTTATTTATCGTCACCTTAGATTTATATTAGAATGTTTATATTTATAAATTATTATTATTATTATTGACGTGAACAACGTTAATTTTAATTTTAGACATTTTTATAATTTTCATTATTTTTGTTATTTATTATATTAATAAGAATGATTATTATTCATTTATCGTTACGTTAGATTTATATAAAATTGTTTATATTTATAAATTATTATTATCATTATTATTATTATTATTATTGTTGTAGTTTCGTGAGAATCGTAGATCCTGATTTGATACCTTTTAAAAAACTGTTTGTCTTCTCGTCTTCTGTTGGAACTTTTATCGTCACCTGTGAGCTCGCTCGTCTGCAATAACGGACGGTGAACATTGTTTAATTAAGTCCACGTCGCACACAAGATTTTATTTGTATTTTTTTTTTTTTCGTTTTCATTTTTTATTTACTCTCCCTGTCCCTCTCGGGGTGTTTTTTTAAGTATAAATCGGAGCAACACCAGTCGGTAGTGCGAGGTAGAATGATGGCGAGCCCGTGATGGCCACGACTCCGCGCGTACGTCGGCTATTAAAAAATAGCTCGGATTCCGCGGCGAGAATGAAGAGCCACGAGGGCACCGAGATATAAAAGGCGATGATGCGAGGATATCACGGTGAACGAAATTCGAGTCCTCGGTACGTGAACCCATCCGGTTTTTTCAGGACCGTTTCTCGACGTGTTCGAAAAATTTGCAAATTCAACAAGAAAATTCAAAATACAAATTTAATTTCTATTTATTTGATTCTAATTTAATTAAAAATGAATTTTATATTTTTTTCTCCTTTTTTTTCGTTCACATCGAACGTCCATCGAAGTCTGATTCGCCCCCTAGCGGAAATGACACTTTGCGTCTTGTTCAGGGGTGCGGGGGAAGAAAAGACGATGGGAAATAATAATAATAATAATAATAATAATAATAATAATAATAATAATAATAATAATTGGCTGACATTAATATTTTTTTATTTTTTGGGCGCGTGTCGATGGAGGGACGATGGATTTATAAATACGATAGGAAGTGGGTTCGACGGGGAGGAAGAGGAGGACGATAACAGTGATAATGATGATGGGGGTGAAGAGCAATGGGGCTGGGTTGGATCGATAGAAATATCGACGCGGTTCAACACGCTCGTTTGCTCAACATTTGTATGTAACAAGGCTGTCCCTCGTATCGGCTATTTTTTTTCCAATGTACATCGTTGTATATATTGAATCATATATATATATATATATATATATATATATACATATATTTATGTATATTGGAATACGGTGCTCTTCATTACAATTTTCATTATAATTACATTTTTACAATTGTGTATATATTTTTTTACCAACCCAAACAAATATAAGGTATATTTTTTATTATAATATTTATATACTGAATATATAGGGTGTCCCTTGTATCAAAAATTTTATTCAACTTTATCAAAGCCCCACTTTACGGATGACATTCCGTCGTGGGACACCCTGTATATATATACACATATATCAATTCCCCTATGTGTGGGTATCAGTAAAAAAACCGTGTCTATATATTTTATCGACATTGATGGAGGGCTGAAGATGCCCTTCTATTGGGCACATCATGAGAGATATGAAGACGTACAGCTCTCCTAAAGCCCTCGACATAGCTTAGGGCAATTAAACTGCAACTTTCGCGATCCCTTATATATCTCTCTCTCTCTCTCTCTCTCTCTCTCTCTCTCTGCGTTTCTTCCGCCTCGATAAGTAATTATCCTGGTTGTTCGTAGCTTAAATTACCGAAGAAATTGGGCGACCATCGAGGAGGATAGGTTAGACGAAGGGGGGTTGCTAGGCGGCGGCCAATACTTCGGATTCCATTGAATTCTGTCGATATAATTTGTCCACGTGAGAGCGATAGGGAGTCACGCAGGTATACAAGGTTTCGAGAGGGGCTCGTCTCCGTTCGTAATTTTCGACAGGTCGACGCAATTTCATTTCTTCATCTTTTCCATTATATTTTATCGTCGTGCTCACAATTATCACTAATTAATGAAGATTACTTATGATTATTATTATTATTATTATTATTATTATTATTATTATTATTATTATAGCAATTATTAGGATAGTCGATTGACTTTGAGAACGCTTTCGACGAATCCAAAAGAATATAAACATTAGCAAAGAAATCGGTGTTTCGTTCGTTATTTTTTATTTTTAACTCTTTTTTTTTCGATAGAATCGCAATCGAGCCTGACAAAGGCGAAACAAAAAAAAAAAAAACGAATCGGATGTTTTAATCGTTCGGGAGTTGGCCGATACTTTTTATCAATTTTATCGTCCTCGACGAAACGTCAAACCGTCCCGCAAAATTCATTTAGAGCTGGATGATGTTTCGTTTCCGTTATCCATATATACGTATATATCAATAATTAAAAATAAAAATAAAAAAAGATAAATAAATAAAAAATCCTTTGGTCGGAGGAAGCAGATATTTTTTCGTTCGTTTTTTTTTTCTCGATTTATTTTGATTTTTCCGAGGGGTAGGAGGTTGCGCAGTGTGCGTGTGCATGCGTGCCGCAGATAAGGCTGATCCCTGACTTGAAACGGCTCCCGCCCTGTATTGATTGATGCAACCCCCCCCCCTCCTCCTCCTCCTCCTCCCCTTTGAACCCTCATGCCGAGCTGGCCCGTTCGCACAGCGCACCCCTTTCGTCATTGATCGATACACAACCACACCAAACTAACATCCCCATTTCGAGGCGGACTCGTCCGTGTCCTCTGTGTCCACAGCGAGGCGAGCGTTATTTTTATTTTACTTTTCAAAATTTATTATCCAACAGCGGTGCGTGCGTAACACGCTGGTTAAACAAAACCATCCACTCAACGGGTCCCTCTATGACAGCTGGTAAAAAGCGATCGCGCGTTTTCACTACGAGCTCCGAGAATTAATGAAATTGGCTTTTTTTTTTTCGAAAATGGTTCGTATACTTTTTGGGAGGGGAATTTATCGCGGAGTTTGGAAATTTTGTGAAGGATGGTTATAGTGTTTTTTTTTATTTTCATAATAGAATCGATAATTTTGGAATGATTTATTTTTAATATTAATTAATTTATTTATTTGTTATTGAGCTATGTTTTGTAATGTTTCAAATATTATTAATGAATTGTGGAGCTACTGATTTAAAACTGAAACTAAACTAAAGATTGATTTTAAATTGATTTAAAAATGATTGAAAATTGATTTAAAACTAAATTAAAAATAGATGAATAATTGACACCTTCCAAAAAAATCGTTTAAATGCACATCTGTGTTTGGACATTTGTAAATGAAATTCGAAAAAGGGAGAAGATTGGAAATTCGAAGGAAAGGGGATAAATGTAGCCCCAATGGAAGGTTCGATGCATCGAAACGCAAGCGTTCATTGTGAGGTTGTGACGGCCGCGAGGAGGGCGACGAGAGGAACGGAGCGTAAGCCCGGACTAGTAGTTGAATCTTTCGGACCGCGAATCATCGGATGGGGATGCGAACAAGCATTCACACGAGTTTAACCCTTTGACGAAGCCTCGGAATGCGAGGCTCGAATTTCGACGAGCCTACGGCTACCATAATATCCGCTTAAACGTATGAGTACATCACTATAATACGGTCCTCGAATCGTTGTACCATTTAATTTCATGTATATGTAGAAAATAATGCGATTCCATGCAATTATGGGGTCAGAATGTGGGATAAATACAGTGGGCCATGGAATCGATGAAATTACGTAGAGACGAGAGATCCAAGGGATTATAAATGCAAAACTGGATCAATGGACGTAACTATGTAATATTTGATTACGTAATTTTGGAGGACTCGAGTGGAGAGTCGTCATTATGGTGGTTGGTAAACGCGTTTTTGACAAGATGTTCAGTCATATTTATAACTAGAAACGGGATAACTAAAATTGACAGCGTCGTTGAGGGTTTTTTTTTTTGGACAGGTACTAATGGATGGGGGTAAGCTAGGAATGGGAATCGATGAAGAACGGTTGTCAGATCTCGACTACCGTAGAATAAAAAAAAATTGGTTTGATGTATGTACCTAAAGGGTTTACCGTTTTGGTTGACCCAGTTTAACACTTTTGACACGGTCAATGAAAAAAGCTCGAAAAGCTTGCCGAACTTCTGCCGAAACCTGGCCAATCAAGGTCATCCAACGTAATCTTGATTGCCCAACTTTCGATCAAATACCAAAAACCCAACCACGAGATAATGTCTAAAAATACAAATCTCCCATAATTGCTTTGATATACAATGATAGAAATCCATGGGTTAACCCATTCAGGACATCCTTCCCGTCCACTCCATTTCGAATTCACCGTTCCACTCTCGAACTCCCACACGCACCCTGGTGCATTTCGAGCACAATGAAAATCGGACAAGAGAGAGAGAGAGAGAAGGAGTTCATAACTAATGCGCGAGTGCGTGCTTTTGCCAACTCGCACCAATTATTACGGCTGGCTTGCGATAATTTTCGGCATTCAGATATCGTTGGATCCGTCAATGGTGGTACTGATTAACGATTGTGTAACCGGCGGGCCTTCGTCCCCGTCACGTACGCGTGCAAGTATTAATCAACACGCGGAGGAATTCTCATACACGTATCCTACACTCCAGCCGGCCACAATGTATAATGGACCGCGTTACATATTTCATTCCACCCGGTCCGAAGTTGCCGCCCTGAAGGACGTAAAAAAAAAAAAGAAAAAAACAAGTAGGAACGACGAAAAAAGTGGAAAGCAGGGAGGAAAAAAAAACAGAAACGGTGAGCGAGGCAACAAAGGGATGTATGCATGGGCGTGATAACAAAAAAGGTCCTTTTGAAGCAGGGGCTCCTTTCTCGAGCCCTCATCTCCGTCGGTGAGTCTCGCAAAACGTCGTAGAACCACGATGCACACACGTATTTGCTGTTCGAGCCTGCGTGAACGAAAACGAACTCCCTTGCTTATACTCGATTACAGGGTGGCTCGAAAAATCTACGATTTTCAGTTTCGAGAATAAAAGTTTTTTTTTTTTTTTTGGTTTTTTCTATTTTTTTTTTTTTTGGTAAAATTATATGTTTCGATTTTTTATCTTTTCGATTTTGATTACAATTTTTTGAGACTTTGTCCCTTTTTAACGTCGCTTTAAAGGTCATTTTCAGGCTTTTCAGACACCCTGTATATACAAATTAAAAAGGACGAAAAAAAGAATGTTGAAACAATTGCGCCCCGTGTATCCTCTTTTCAGCCTTTTTCGTGTGTGCGTGGACGCGCGTATCTCGACGCCCCCTTTATTCCTGCGTTGCCAAAAAAAAAGGACCACGCAGGAGCGGCGAGGAGAGAATTATAGCGAGTGGAGAAAGGATACGGTGATATGAAAAAACAAAAAGAGAACAGATATGAAAAAAGGGCAGATATAAAAAAAAAAGAGAAAATAAAAAATGACAAGACAGGAAGTTTCGAGGGCGAGACAGGTCTGAGGATTTTTCAGGACAGGTTGCTCAAGGGATAAAATTGAGAGTGGGTTGTCAGCCGAGTCGCTCACTTTCACTTTCATCCTCTCTTTCTCTCTTATGGGTTCTCTTTCCATCATGCCTGCTTTTTTACCGTGTCGTCTTTCCGACGTTTTGATGAGGCTGGATTTGGCCGAAGGCCAGTACAAATACCAGTGTTTTCTCTCTTTATCTTTTTAGCTAGGGATAGGAATCCGTCTCGTCTCGATGTACGTATCATCCCTTGCAGTCAACCCTCTCGTGCGTTGCGAGTTTTTCCTATTTTACAACTCTCTTTCTCTCTCCCTATTTTTCAAACCGATTGACAACTCGTTTGGGTTTCGACCGTACCATAGCTGCAAAGAGCGATGAAAATCCAAACACTTGAACCCAAACAAGCAATTATTTATTTTCTCTTGAAATCATTACTTTTCATTGACATTCAAAAAACCATAATTTTTCTGTAAATAAGGATGAAAAATATATTTTGCAGTTGCGACCGCGAAATTCTAGTTTTAATTCATCCCAGTTTGGGTTTTCAAAATTTTTCAATTTGGGTTTTCCAATTCCAAATTATCAGGTCCTAAAGGAAAAAAAAATTAAAAATGAAAAATGATGTTGAGAATTGCGACACTTGGGCTGCAAAGAGACTTTTCATCCATCGAGATCGTGCTTCGTATTTCACAGTGAAAAAAGCACGAACGAAAAAAGAAAATAGAAATAAAAAAAAAAAAGAAGAAAAGAGGGGTCTCAGTTTCACGCTGGTTCGGCGGAGATCACGGCACGTGGTCGAGCCTCGACGTATCGCAACAAAGCCGAGGATTTTATTGCGGCTTGATCTCTCGCACGGAATCGTCGCAGGGGTTCTCGCGAAAGGCTCGATTACGAAGAGAAAGAGAGGAAGAAACAGAGAAAGGATAAAAAAAAACCCCCTGTGGTAGGAGCTCTAATGATCGCAATGATCGTTGTCGATCCCACGACAAAAAAATGAGAAGCTAACCCCAAAACGATTCGATATCGCGTTCGTGTAATAATTTTTCAACGCTCAACGGCGTACCCGAGTTTCGCAATTTCTCAATACTCCTCGGGGACCTTGTCTCGTGGGGGTTGTTTCTTTTTTTTTTTTCTCTCTTCATTCTGAAATGATTTTTCAACGACCGAAACATCGCGAACGTAGGGGTTCCCAGGGAGGGAAACGGAGAGATAAATAGTCCGATAAGCTTCTATTATGCCATGGTAATCCTGTGATGCAATTTAGATACACAGTTGTCAAAGAGAAAAATGTCAAATGCGAGACATGACACGAAGTCACAATTATAGGGAACTTCATTTATCAACGGAGATGGAAGTGAGATTAAAACCGAAATGAAGCCTTCGTTGTAGTAATGTGGTTTACAAACATAAAACGTTCCTTATGAGATTATTTAAATAATCTAATTTTACAATTTATGAAATCAAATATACCAAAAAACAAATTGAAAAATAACTAATATGAATATTTATAATAATAATTGAATAAAAAATATATAAGTATTATTAACAATACATTATTAATAATTAGTAATGTTCGTATAATTTTTTCCATGAGCATGAAGATAATATAATTAATCGTCCAGAGAAAAAAAAATTAGTAAGGATTAACGAACTGTACAAGTATAATAATTATCATCATTAATAATTATTAATAATAATATTTAAATATTATTAATAAGATATAATACTAATTATTAATATTAATAATTAAATAACAATAGTACGAGTGCATTAACACTCATATTGTTTATATTTTTTTCCATATTAGTACGGTTATTATAATAATGATATTTGATAGTGAAAGAAAGAGAGATCGAAGTATAAGAGCCACGTGGCTCGGTTTGCAACACCCACCGAATAATCCATCGTCCACGTGTTCGATACATCTCTATTGGCAATGCCGCTGCCGGCGTGTCCCATTGTGATCAACTTTCTCTCCCGGCGAAGCCCCGATGGAAAGTCTCATTGACACGCGCACACGTACGATCTTTTTTTTTTTTCCTCGGCCTGCTGGTATGTACGACCCACGAACCAAACGCCGAGCATATTTTAATGCTCTTTGGGGGATTTGTGACAGATGAAAGAAAAAATAAAAGAAAGGAAAAAAAAAAGATTCACCGCCCGATGCGTGGCTACGGAACAACGCGCGAAACCACCAGTCATAAACGCAACAGCGTAGCGGCTGCTCAAAACCCCTCCGCAAATATACATAGCTGAACATGAACGAACACTTGTATAGGATCGCGGGAACACGGGTGGTTCCGTGCCAATATCAGAGACCAGTCGAAACTCGTCACTTTAATCAATTCAATTTTGTTCACTTTTAGAAATCCGCATGCGACCTTTTTGCATTAATTGTTGCAATGAAACTTACGAATATTAACGATAATATGATGTTATAAAAAATAATAATAAATAAGTAATAAAGTATATAATAATATATTAGACTTGATTCTATTTTTTTATTATATTTATTATATAATAATAAATAAGTAATATAAGATATCGGGAAAAAAATTAACGTACACAATCAGCTGTGAAAATTTGTAACTAAAGGTGAAAGGAAGTTTTTGAAAATTTGAAAAATATTTATATAATATTTATATAATTATAAAAATATTTATATAATATATATTTATTAAGAAAAATAGAATAATAACAAATCGAGCAATAATAAATTAATCATTAATAAATTTTAATAAAATAAATAAAAATAAATAAAATTGAAAGTAGCAAAAATGTATTTTGAAATAAAAATAGAATAATAAAAAAATAATGTAAAAAATGGACACTACTTCGCACGACCATGCCCATGTATCGAATATACGCATCTCATGCACGTAAAACACGTCGCGAGGGCAGCGCAGCGAGGGGCTTGGTCGGGGGAGAGTCACGTGCGAAAAGGGGCTCCCCAACCGCACACGATGGTGCACACCGTGTACGTACCTACCCGAGGTACGAGGTCATAACGCCCGAGAGAAATTTATTAAAACTCATATAATCCAGGGTGCGCCCCGGTGCAACTAGCATTTCACGAATATTCAAACGTGCGCCCGGCCGCTTTCGCACGGATCTACGGGCCCCATAATGTGATTTTAATATAGCAAAGCGCGCGGCTGCATGCAACAGCCGCGTACAGTCCGAGCGAGCCTCGTTCCTGAGGTTCCCAGATGAGCTCGATGTTCAACCCCTTCTCCCTCTTTTTTCCATTTTTTTGTAGTTCGAATTTGTTTCATTTTCATTTTTCCATTATTGTGTGCCGCTGAATTTTTTTTTAACCTCTTGATGCGTTTCATTGAATTTTCTCTAACTGCTTTTTTTCGCATCGTTTTTTTCTGCTCTATATATTTTTTCACATCGATGTAGAGAATTTGTAAATTTTTATCTCGATAATAATAACAAATATATTTTTTTAGTTATTATTATTTCAATATGCAACCTTTTTATTTTTACTTTTATATATTTTTTATTATTAATATGTACAATTATTTGTATAGTTTGCAACATTTAAAAAAAAGTCGAAAGAAATAATTAAACATTATTATTATTATTATTGTTATTATTATCGATGATGATTTGATGTACGATAATAATCCATTCCTCTTATTTCTCAATCTTTAACTTTTTTCCCAGAGAGCCCCATTCGAGATTCGTATCTCCGCTGTTTTACGTCGTGTCAAGTTCACCCATGAACTTGAACTCATCTGATGCAATTTTTTGTGCATGTCTCTGCTTCTGTCTCTGTGCCTCTCTCTTGATCTCTGACAAACTCTATTTGTCTATCTCTCTCTGCCTCCCTCTATCGGAGAAGCTTTTCACGCCCTTGCAGCCATACGAGTAATCCTCGTATCGTAGCTCATCGCGATAAGGATCACGAGACCCTTCGATTGTACGTACTTAACGCACGTAACATTCATGCGTGAACTCATTGAGCCTGAAAATCGAAAATCTAAATCCGTGTTAATCCCCTCCACCCGTCACTCGTCGCCCACGTGCGTAGCACGAGGATAAAAGGTCTCAAAATGTCCATCGAAAATTACGAACTAGAAGGTGGGGACCGAGTGTTATTCGAGTAAGGAGGATTGCGAAAATGTGGAAAAAATGCAAACCTCTTGAAAAGCTTTTTTTATATGATTATTATTATTTTTGTATTATTTCACTGAAGCCCCCGTGAGGAAATGCATTTCAAAGCTCTCTCAAAGTGTGAAGTCCACAATGATACTCTCGACAATGCGACCAAAAGCTAGAGCAAAAAAATTAAGCAATATTATTGGCGCTCGCGAATGGTACGAAGCAAGAGACGAGACGAATATACAGTGGATGAAAAGTTTTTTGCATGCGGATGCGTCGTTTCGTGACATTGACACGGTACGAACGATGTGTGACGTTCGTATAAACCAATATCGTCCTGTTACACCGGGTGACGCAAAACTCGCGACGGAACTTGACTAATCGTATAGATCGTAAGATGCCGAGCAAAAAACTTCTTTCTCATTTTTCGTTCCAACCCATCGTTGCTGAGATATCAATCGATTAGTGCCGACTAATCCGCTGCCGCGGTAGAACGGAAAGTGCCGCCCGAGTGGGGGGAGCGCCAATGGGCGAGCGCAGCGCGCGCCCCACTCCCGACGCTCGCCCACGTGACAAGCGGGGCAACGCTTGCGAGTGGCTGTCACTTATCACGAATTATCCAAGGAACGGTACGTCCTAGAAAAAAATGGTTAAGGACTTTTCTCTTCGGAATTCAAAGATCTATCAACCCTGCTACCGCGAAATACCATTCTTGGAACATCCTATATACGCGGAGCTGGAATTGCGCAAAGAAAACGTTCAGAGGAAAAACAGGGTGAAAAACATTGTGTTCTGAACGGGGGGAGGCAGTGCGGACGTGAGGGCTGAACGCGCACGCGATACGAGGAAAACGGGAAAAGTTTCGCGGACGTATTCGTACCTGATCGCATATACAAATACGTGGGTGTGTACGTTTCTATATGTACGCTGTACTTGCTCGGAAGGATTCGACGCCGCGAGTCTCATTTCAAACGCCTTTTTGTATTCCGCTATTTTTCTGTTTACGTCGCGCTGAACTACGATGTGCTAATAAAGGCTGGAAAACACCCGATGCATAAAAATTTTCTCCGGTTCGGGAGCGACGGACGATTCTTTTTTTTGTTCGTTTTTTTTTCGTAACTCGCTTCGCCCGTCACGACGCGTTCGAAAGCTTTCTCTTCTCGTTTCCGTACACAGCTACCGCGATGAAAATTTAATTGATCGCCGGAGCACTCTCGCAACTTTTCGCCATGCATATTTTCCACTTTCCTCGTTGTCCGTGGTTATTCTTTTTGTTTGTTTTTTTTTATTCCCTTCTTTCTTTTTCTTTCACCAGAGCCACTGCTGCCATTGTGCCGTTTAGAGAAATTTCTCAGGCTCTTTTATTTTTCATTCACGAATCGGGTACGGTGGTTTTGAAAATTGTGTTTGGCCCGCTTGCGAAACACGTCAAGTTGGAAAGTCGACGGTCGTTCTTTATCGAAAAATTGAGGAACGAGGGCTGTTACGAAACACGTAACGATCAATTTGCGAAACGACACTTTTTTTCGAACGTGCTGCCAATCTTTGTCGCATAAAAATGACGAATTTCATTCGACGATCTTTCGCGATGCACTTTACCTCAAACTTTTTGTTATTTCATTTTTATTTTTTCAATTTTGATATTTATCGAATCGTCGTTGCAATTTTTCAAGACCCCGATGAAGGCGTAATTTCCAGGAAAAGACAAGCTTTTAAAAAGTGGGAAAAAAAGTGTTCACCCATTTGGCCACCTCTTCGATCGTCCAAGTTGAAAGTAAAATGCTGGAATTTCATTGAAATTTGTTGTCGACAGGCCTTTGTCCGAAATGTTTCATCGAAAAAGTAAAGTAGTCGCGTCAGGGGGTCGTAGACGAGTGGAGTGAGGATCACATGAAAATAGCTTTCGGAGGTTGCTTTGAAAAATACGCGTGCGGGGTGCGTACGTGGTATAATTGAAACGGACGCGACTACAAATTCCCCATGCCCAATCGTGACGCTCATCCCATGACAAAAGGCAGGATTGAGTCGGATGTTACGGGAAGAGGAGACATTGAATGAGAAGGTTCGGGCATCGAGCGAGTATCCGGCTCTCGAGCGTCGAATTTAACTCCTAATTCCTTTTTTCAACCCCCCAACGTCAGACAAAGAGAGAGAGAGATGGAAATAATTTTTTTATTAAAAAAAACGCACCGTTATAGATGAAAAGAAAATACAAAATAGTACCATTATTGCCAATTATTCGAAAAAATATTTTACATAAAATAGATTATTCGAACTATTATTATTATTTATTCATTACTTTTATTAAAGTATTATTCCATAAATATTAATTTATAGAATTCGAATTAGAATTAGAATATGTTAGATCAAGCCAAGAATGAATAAGAAATTTCTTTTATAAATTTCACCCTAACCTATCCCCTTAAGGCCCTATCTCGAAATCTTGAAAATCATTCTTCCTCGTATACATGGGAAAAGTACGTGCGTTCACTGTCCAAAAGTATACAGAGTCCTGTCCTCGATCATAATGCCCGGGCTCGATCCGTTGTGGTATACATACTGATCCTTCAGTCCATGAATACGATGAGAGCACCAGCAGAAAAGACCCGAGGGATATGGGCCATGAGGGAGACAGAGAGAGAAAGAAAAGGAGACCGAAAATTGAAGGGAAGGGAAGCGAAAAAATCGACCCGTGGATATAACGATACGACACTGTACGTATTGTGAAAAGGATTTAACTTTGCTCGACTGCTGTTTGGTTGGTATCGGCCTTTTACGAGAGGGTATCGTCAAGGCGAAACGGACCTTGGGAATCGAACGGGAGGAAACATCCGGAGGGTACGGCGGTGGGTCTCCTTGAATGAGCTTTTCGAAAATCTCTGACTATTCGTTTCTGTTGAAACGTTAGAGGAGCGACAACGGAAACCGCGACGGAAAAGGCTTCGATAAAAAGGGTTCACTTTTTTGGCTCTATTTTTAGAATTTCAGCATAACATTAATAACTATAATAATAATATCAGAAATTATGAATGCAAATTCTTAAAAAACAAAATAGGAAAAATAAAAAAATAAATAAAATCAGTGATAATAATAATTCGAAAATAAAAATTGGAAATCTTGGAAAAAAAACGGAGTTGGTCTTGCAGCGTTGTTTGGGATGAGGTTAGGATTCTCCAGAGATTCGAAACTATTCTCGTTGGTGCGTCGATACGTCGTCATCAAGAGGGCCATCGTATCGAGGCGCTCAAAGACGCCGCGTAAATTTGGCTGATTTATACGAGCACGAGTAGAATACGAGTGATAAATAATGGAAGTGCCGCTATCCCGGTACTAACCTCATTCGCCCGTGAATTGCCGGAGAAGAGAGAGAGAGAGAAAGAGACGAATTGAGAACGGGGATTTTGGGGGGGTGGGTAAGAGAGAAAGAGCGAGCCTAGTTTCCTGAGAATACTCCTGAATCATTTAGTGCTTGCGGCTTGAGTCCTTTTGACTCTTCACCGCCGATGACGTCATATATGTATACAGACTTATGCACATATGTGCTTAGCAAGGACGAGCAAACAAGATTGTGCTTCACTAGGTATACGTATAGAGTCGGTCGAAGTTGAACTCGAAGGAATCGTCACGTATCCACTCGAGGTCGGAAGTTCGCCAGCAGGAACCTATATACACGTATATACCGGAAAAGTTAATTTTAAGGACCTACGTCTTCACGAGACAGAGCCAAAATTTCAAATTCGCTTTAAAAAAAATTCGATACCCAAAAGAGTATAGGAAGTAGAAAATATCTTTCCTCCAGGCATTTTAATGAATGCATTAAAAAAATTAAAATTTAAAAAGTATAAATCATTTTTTAACACTTGAGAATTTAATCGAAGAGAAAAGAGTTTAATTTGAAAAACCTGACGAAATCCCGTTTCGTAAATTGGTTCACGATGTTTTTTTTTTGGGTGCCTAATAATATTAATGGCCAAGGTTGTACATATATATGCAGAGGAGAAAGGGCAGAAAGGGAACGGAAAAAAAGGAGTTCGCACCTTTTCGAACCTTGGTGAAGGTTCGAAGCGAAGAAAAAGAAAAAAAGAAGGGAATTAAAAAAAAGAAAGAAGAAGAAAAAAAGATGAACAGAAGCGCTTTCTCTTCGGTTAAAGATAAGGGGAAAGCCTCTCGACGAGTGACTATGGAGGCGAACTCTTTATTTGACTTACGAATTAGCTGGCTCGGTGAGCGAGTGCTTTGAGAATGGACCAGAGAGGGAGAGAGATCTCTGTTCTTTCCTGTGTCTTGCTCTCACCCTTTCTTTCTCTCTCGGGTTTCCACCCTGTATATTTGTCTCCCTCTGACCCTCCCCTATCTCTCGTTCTCTTTCTCTGACCTCCACACGAATGCTTATTTCTACGTGCCATTGTCTTTCTCACATACTCTCTTCCCGCCCTCCAACATTCTTCGAGGTTAGCCACGATGGTGCACAGAGCCGCGCGGGCTTTTCGCGTGCTTTGTTTGGAAATCGCAATTTTATTCACGCGAAGAGAGAAAGAGAGAGAGAGAGAGAAAGTGGAAGCTGCTCTAACTTATTTCGCGAGTGGAGAAAGGTTAGGGTAATTGGATCGGTACGAATTAGAGAACCTCACTTTACTTAGCCCACCATCCAAGCTTCTTCAAGCCTTCTACGTAACTTCTGCCTTCCTCCACATTCTCTTATCTCTCTTTTCGTAGCTGAACATTTGTATGACGAAAAAGTTATTTAATTACTTTTTTTTTATCTGAACGTTTATCTATTTGATAATTCAATAGTTTTACATTTCGTTGTTTGCTTCGATATTTATTTTCTCCGTAGAGAGAGATGGAGAGGAAGAGATGCGAAGAAAATAGATTTTTCACCAGGTCGAATGCATTTGTCGAAATTTCATTTGAGCGTTCCTGGGAAGGCTTCAAGATGTTACTCAGCTACAAGTTTCGGATCGTTCCGTTAGTCTCGAAGTTAACGCTCCGAGAGAGTCTGCAAGGGTAGAGAAAAGTAGAGAGCTCGAGGGTGGAGAGCATCCATCCGTATATCCTCTACCTTTGCCGTGAACTAACAATAACTCAACCCCTACCATTGGCCCATCCCATTTAACCATCGTAAATGCTATAAATCATTAATTTATTGCCTTCAATCCGTGAACCGGGTTCATTCGAGCCGAGTGTGAAGATGCAACCTCGAAAGGCTGGGAGGAGGGGGGAGCTTGTGAGAAGGGATGTTAAGGGGATGAGGGTTCGAAAGAGATCTCTTCGTGGCTCAATGTATAATTCTGGTAACTGTTCCACCAGAGTGCGAAATCCTACCTCCGTTTACACTTCGGTATTTCTCTGTGGGTGTACCGTGATTCGATGTCGAATTTGATACTCTCCCGGTATACTCGTATTCTCGGGACTTCGAATCTTTCCCCAGTTTGCCGCGTTATCTTTACCTGAGAAACTCCGCGATACTCCGCCAACTCCAATTTCTGTGAGCAACGATACGTATAAAGAGGGAAACGCGTTCAGACACCCCCAGACTTTCGAGACGTACGTACGAATCTTCGAGAACTTTCCACGAATACAATTTCGTTTGTCAAGCCCTGTAAAACTGAGCTGCACAGATAACGGGTATACGATTTTTTTTTTTTGTTACTTTTTCGTGTTTCTGGATACGTCAAAGTTATCGTTTTGTTATTATTATCATTGGTCAGGTATAAATCTGAATCGAATGAGAACGAAACGTCTCATGATTATTTTATTTCGCAGAGATGAGAATAGAAAAAGAAGAGCTAAGGAAAATAAATTCTCTTTAACATTGGGTTATTGACACGACAAATTGGTTCTTCATGACCAATGAAATAATAATTAAAAATGAAATCTTTCATATGGGTAAAAATATTCGATATAAAAAAAAGCCGACGAACATTGCAAATTAAATTGAAAAAACGTCACCTTCGTCCAGCGGGACCTCACGTTCTGCCAGCTTGTCAAAATATCCTGGTGACGTACAAAACATAATGAAAAAAACAAAAATTGTCGAAATAACAACTGCAATTTATTTCGCGAGAGTTTCATAATGTTCGGAAACAAGTGATACAACGGGTGTATTCACGCGGCGGTGAGTCGGGCTGGGGTACGCGCGATCGCCGCGAATTGATCGGATTAATTAAAATTGTTGATTTTAGCGTTGAAGCCGAAACGTCATACGCACGAGATAACGAGTTTGACGCGAAGGCACGTACACTTTTTGACATCGCGGTGCGTCCGAGCCCACGAGTAATCGTTATTCCGATGGACGGCTCACCAAACTGAGAGAGTCACATTTTATATACGAAACCCTCTCCCGCTTTGCGGTTGTAACGCCAATGCTATCAGAGCCTCATTTTTTTTAATACTTATCCCAACTCCGATAAATATATTTTTGTATATTTCTTTTAGCTGTTAAAAACCGACGCTAGTTTGCTGAATGAACTAGCAAAATCAGGTAAGATTTATGGTATTATTGGATGAAATGAAAAAACCAACAAATTTCATTGAACAACTCGATGTAGGTACATTGCCTTTCTGATCTAGATTTATAAACCCAGGATTATCCATTTTTTTTTCTGTCGAAATCGGCAAGACAAAAAACGTATGGCTGAATTTATATTTTTTACGGCGGACCTTTTTTCGTGCTCATGCAAATTGGGGAATAATCACAAGGATATCCGGGTGATGGAAAAATTGTTTGAAAAAAAAAAAAAAAAACTGATGGGTTTCGTTATTAATTCGCGCGGAGGTAAAAAACGAAAAGTCTGCTCAATTAACCGAGTGGAATAAATTATAATGCTCCCGGATGCTCGGTTTATTTCATAAAAGCCCGCATCGAGCACGAGCTCGCAGTTTCTCTGACGCGCAATCACGCACGCGATGCTGTTGCGTTACACGATCGCCCGGGCCAGACCAGAGATGTACATACATCTGTTTATCGGATGACGTCCAAGTTGCATCTGAGATGCTGGGGATAGATAGAGAATGAAATTTCGAATCGAAAAGTCCTTATCCATTTTTCGCTCCGACTCATGGTTGTTGAGATATTAAGTACTCGGTGATAGACCAATTCGCTGCGGCGATCCGGCGGAGTGGGGAGGTTGGTCACGCCCCCAAGCTCCTTGGATTGGCTGTTACTTATCGATCAATATTTAAGGGAACGGTGCATCGGAGAACAAAACGGAAAAGAACTTTTCGACCAGAAATATCGCGACCTATCCACCTTACGAAGCTGCACCGCCACTTCGGGGATTCCCTGTATGTGTCTGCCAGTACGCATATATTTTATTCGTAAATACCGTACGGTCAATTCCCGTCGATGGAAACGAGACATCCACCCTGCGTAATTAAATCCGCGCCATGTCGAAAATGAATCATAGTCGGGATTCAATAGTGAAAAGTGCATTTTCCATAAATTCCAGAACCGGATCAATGGTAATTCGACGATTGCGAATTGTATTATTTTCGTACACGTTTCTGCCAAGATACCTAACACCAGATAATTTTCAACTGGATGCCACTATGATGGTCTCACGGGAAAAAGGAACGACCCTTGAAATGGCGTTACGCACAGTGAGGGGCTAGAATGATTCCGGCCAGATCGCGTTGAAAACAAAATCTCTTTCGAGATTCTTCGTAGGTTCGGGTCGAACTCCCCGGAGGGTCGTACCGTGATTTTCTGGCAGTGAAAGGAGGGGTGCCTCAACCTGTCTGGAAACTGCACGGTGAAGCAGTCAGTGATAGACAGAGAGGGCGAGTAAGGGTTTGGGGCTGTTTCACGTAAGAGTTGTTTACTTCTCGAGAGTACGTCGTGTAGTCCTATTCGTCGTGTATACCTCCAACCAACCGACGGCCCTTCCCCAGAAAATCGTGTTTCCGAAAAGCCTCGTTGGTTGTTCGTGGTGGGTTCGAAGGGTTCCTGTGTTCAAACGTACGAGGACCGAAAGAAACGCTTGAAAGGAGATTGCAGAGAGATATAAGAAATACGAAGGCGCACATATCGACTGCGTTTTGTGGCAGTTCGATTGATCTTCCGCCATCTTGGATCCTCTCACTTTTATTTCGTTTCGAATGGAATTTCGATTTTTATTTTAATGCCAAAAGTTGTTTTTTCACATCTTTCTTCGTGCAATAGTCAACAAACGATATCAATAACGATTATCAACGATTATTAATTATCAAAAAATTAAATACTGCGTAAAAATGAACCCTCACTTTTGGGACACCCGGTGAAGGTTTTCCGTTCGAATTAGGGGCTCGCTCGAAGGGGAAGAGTGGCACTGGCACGCAATTTCTACAGCATTTAACTGCTAAGCACTTTAGCGTGCTGGAAGTTACACAGAGCGGCAATCTACTTCGTTCCATTCAATCAGCCATCGATTTCTTCGATTTATTGGCTCACCGTCGTTTCGTAAGACTCGTAGATTCGTTCAAGGAAATCGTCGGAGTTTCCAAGGACGTAAGTTCCTTAAGGGTGTCCTCGCGCGTCAATTTTTATCCAAATTGTAAAAACGTAAAAAATTACGAAGATATTACGAAATTATAATTTTTAAAAATTACAAAAAAAAAAAACGAAAATTCGATTGCGAATTGCTGGAATCGTACTTCCGTTTTCCTAGTCCTAGTGGAATTCGTTTTCCCTGAACTTATCGCGTCCCGTTTCGCCGGACTCTCGTAACCAACGAACTTGCAGTTCTCGTGTGTTCCATAGACCCCTGAGTGGATCCTCCTCGTAGAAAAGTGTGCGGCGCACCGTCTCGTGAAAAGAGGGTGCGAGGAAAAATCTGTTAACCGTAGGAAATCGAGCGAGGAAAATTGCACCTCCGGCTTTCGTCTCTCACTCTCCCTGTCATTTATTTTCATTCGCGTACATGCCCACGAGAATCCCCACGACCGTAAAGACCTTCGTCAGCAAACTCTCTTAGTCACCCATCCCAGTATTGACTCGGGCCATCATAAAACGAAAAATGTTGAAAAATTATTTTCTAATTTAAAAAATTAAAAAATAACCTTTAATAATTAAGAAAAATATCTAAGAATGATAAAAGTGATTTTAAATTCATTAAAGTTATCCAGAAACTATATAAAATATTAAAAAATGGTTTTAATGGTTAGAAATTAATTTTTATAAATTCAAAAAAATTATTAAAATGATTCGAAACTGTTCGTAATAATTTTTTTTTTTCGTGATATTGAAATCGAGCTGGCCTCGTAGGTTGACTCGTTTTTCTCACGTCGAACAATATCATTCGAGGAAAATGTTGGAGGTTTTATGAGGACGCGTATCGCGTTTTATTGCACGCGCAGATGATGTGCAACATTCAATCACGGGCCATCATATATTCGCCTAAATTAATGACAATTACGCCGGAAAGCCGGGCTTTCGCGACATTCGATACAACTATATGTCGAAGCTCATTACACGCGTCCCGTGGTGGTCTCGCTTGCTATTCGTTATCGTGAATTTCCACATACGCACACCCACACATATACATATACGTATATATCATCGTAATTAAATACTCATTGAGCGAAAATCGCGGAAATTTGAAGAATATTGCGCTTGACGTTTCCCATATAGTACGGTAGGGTACGTGTCACTCCTATAATCGTCGAAACGGTTCGGACACCCGTCTCGTTCAATTTTACAGCTCCGATCTATATACGTACAATATTTTGCCACTTAATGGACGTATATTTAATTCGTCAAGTTTTAGCACCGCGCGAAACGAATATTCACACTTGTGACAGTAATAATTGTGATATGCATGTATGTGCGTATACACGGACGTATGAAATTTTTAAGAACATTTTTAGACATCACTTTATTTATTTAGCAGCATTTAGGATAATTAATTATTATATTTGAGCTATCAATAATTATGAAATATTAAAATATATTTCAATATATTTTAATAAATATTTTCAAATATTTTTAAATCCTAGGAACAGGAAAAACAATATTGTTTTTTTTATAAAAATCAGTTTTGGAAAATACGTTAAAAAAATGCTCGTTTCGTTTGAACATAGGTGTATTTGTAAATATACGCATATAAATTTGTACGAAACAATTGTTTTTCACTTCGAGCAATTTTGGATCGCCCTTTTTTTTTTTCGTTCGTCTTCCGTTTCACAGAAACGGTTGCGTAAATGCAACAACCATCAGGACATACACGAGCCGGTCGATTAGTCCGCACGAAAGGACAAAAGAGGGCGGATTGTATGCAACAGCAGCAGCAGCAGAGGTAGAAGCAGAGCTCGCTTGTTTTTTGCCTTTCAAATGAAGCACCACTAACAATAATTCCACTCTCGGTAATTTTCGAGGCGAAACGCCTCACGCGATAGATTTTTATCTATATCGCGCGCAAAGACAATTGGTCTATTCCCGATTGGCGACAGCTCCAATTGCCTCGACTACTGCCTGGATAAAAGTCCACGATAAAGGGGCGGCGATTTTCAACGGTCATTTCTTTACGCTGGCTTTTAAAGGTTTTGTGCACCATTTGATGGTTTTTTTTTTATTTTATCACGATTGCAGTGAAATATCGAGCCGATATTTATGGATTTTGGATTTCGAGGCGATTTTTTTTTATCAATGGCTTTCTTTAGATATTGTTTTTAAATTCAACATTGAGATAAAAGATAACAGCTTTTTTGCAGTTATTCATTAAGAAGAAAAATACATTTATTAATTGGTTAAAGATTTTTGAAAAAGTAATAAATTAATTAATTAAACTAAACTAAATTAAAACTAATAAATTAATTATTCAATCAATTGAAGCCTTGATTTTCTGATTAATGAATTAATCGAATGATCACGTTTTACATATATTTTGGGCCAACTACAATTTTTATTCCGTAACATTGAATTTTCATGGAAAACGATCATGACTGGAAAAGAAGAACAAAAATCGTGAAAAGTAAAAAGAAACAAAAAATCGAACGCTCTTGTTTCGATACTCATGCCGTTTCGCGATTATTTCGAATAACCGGAAATAGCAGAGGACTCGCGATTCGCGAATTATGTGATGGACCGATTGAGATAAATTTGAATACGAGACTGAAGCGGCAGAGAGGGAGAGAGATAGAGAGAAACGAGTAACACGATACCGTAGAGCAATTTAGCCGAGGTTGAATCGAACGTCCAACGATTAAACCCTCGCCGATCGGCCTAAACAGAAATTTATGGTTTGCCCGGGGGAAAAGCGTTTTCGCCTAACGAGAACGAATCCTCATTATCCTCGGTGTTATTCTTCGCTCTGATTACTCCACAAATATCAATAACTTCCGATGCAACTCTCGAGACGATGACAATCAGGGAAATCTCAAATTTTGTTTCATTCAATGAAAATCATTCGATGGAAAAGCAAAAGTTCGAAATACAATTAAACAAACTCCCTTAATATTTCAGAAACAACGGGTAGATTTTTACAATAAAAATCTGTTCATTTCTCATGCTGGAGAATTCGAGAATAAATTAATAATATTATCATTATTATTATTGCTATTATTCTTACTATTAACTTTACCCCATAATTTATACGAAGAAAAAAAATTACAAAATTCCCTTTACATTTTTTTTCGCTCGCCCTCATGATTTTTTTTAACAACGTTTGAAAAACTAATAATAATAACTCGTTCCCGAAATGTTCGCTTTTTCATCATTATCATCGTACGAACTCGCCATGCAAATTTTCATCGACTTTTCAAAATTGCTGAATAAAATTAATTACAAAGATATATATATATGACAAATATTGAATTAACCGAAAGATTCACGTGACCCCGAAACGAGCACACATGGCGCCGGATCTAATGGAAATAAAAAAAAAAAGGGCACGTGTGTGCGTTGACGAATACGAAGGTACGTAGGGGTTGAAGCGAGCAGGAACCTCGTGCGTGTATTGATCTTTGGATGTTGGGTGAGCGACAGACAAATATATATACAAAGCGAAGGTGAGAGAGAGAGAGAGAGAGAGCGAGAGAAAGAAGAGAGGGTGGAATGGCCGAAGGGACAGAGGCGATAGTGAAAAAGCACGAGGAGGTGAGGAGGGCTGCAAGGGGGTGGAAAAGAGGAGGTTTGATAACGCGAGGACGAAGGAAAACGGGGTGGATAAGGGGAGCGACCAGCCAGGGGGTGACCAGTGGTCAGGGGTCCAACCTGGGGTACGAAGGGGAGGGGAAATTGCGAGGGGTTACGAGAGGGTGGAGATGTCATTCCACGACACACATATTTGCATGCAACCGAGCACCCATCCCTCTCTTTCAAGCCCTTTGTTGGGCCTCCCTTTATATATGTATATATTAAGTATATATGCATGTATATATATATTTATCAGCAATGTACATCGCGTAACAAAATTCATACTTCCCTCGGCCTTCACCCTCCTCCCCTCCTTCGCGATGTACAGCATCCCTCTCCCACGCGTACGGGGACGTCATCAAGTTACACGTATCATTGTGCCCAGAGTAAAACTTTGATGCGGGCGCATTAACGCGGGAGTTTACGTCAGATTTTCCGTCAAGCTGCTCGTTTCGGATGGTAAATTCGCGAGGGTAACGGGGATGATGGGCAGGACCACAGTGACAAGTGCTACCAGAGAATGACCGCGTACTTTTGTGAAATGGTTTTTGGTGGGGAAAACAAAAAGGAGAGTCGAGAATTTTTTTTATTTTTCAAGGGCTGAGAGCTGGGTTGATAACAGATGGGGTTGAATGAAATCAAAGTGGAAGGGTTTTTTTGAAAGGTTTTTTTTTTTTCAGGAATTTTAAAAGCGACTCGTCATGTCGAGTATTAAAAAATGGAATTTGATGTACGAACAGTACATCGTGAAAGATAACCAAAATGAAAATGTATAAGTATATAAAAATGGTTTCTTCTTAGTGAAAAATCAAAATCGAGAATCACGGAGTCACGAAAATTGTTGCGCGATGAAAAATTCCGTTCTCTCGTTTCTCCCCCATGACAGTGAGAAGATGGGATCGATTGGGCAAGGATGCGGAACGCGGGTAGGAAAAATAGTACGAGCCTTTTTATTTATATGACGCGATGATCGTCGGAGCGTGGCAAACTGGTTCGGACGTTGCACGGAGTGGAGGAGTCATGACGTTACACGAGACCGGAACACGGGGTACTCCAATCTGGTCTAAAGCGTCGTGGCGTTAACTCTTTAAACCGCAGCGACCACCGGAACTGGTCGACATCAATAAAAGATGACGAGGGCGAACCAGTGGAAATGGCAATTGCGATGGCTCATCCTTTGAATTTTTATCCTTCCTCATCCTCTCGTTTCGGTCCTCTGACCTTTTTTTCATCATCTTTCTCATTTCCCCTCCATCTCTACGTTTATTGCGTCATCTCGTCGCTTCTCTTCTGCGATTTTTTTGATTCCGTTCAATCTTCATACGATTAGAGGATTTTTTATTTTTTTATCGACGCTATAAATTTTTAATGAATTCAATGGATTTTTTCTGATGATTTGAATTTTTGATGAATGAATTTCTGATGATTCAATGGATTTTTTAAAAATAAAAATGGGTCTTGGAAAGTAGGTCGTATTTGTTTGAAGAACGAGATTCGTTCACGTCGTATTGCCCGAATTATCTCTGCCAATTTGAGAAAGAGGAGATGAAGAAGACTATTTCGGCTATCATGGGGAAATTTCCTCTCATCCAGAGTGAAACTTGTTCTCATAATATTCAAATGTATCTCGTCATTATGCGAGGAGCCGGAAAACATCGTGTTCTCAGGAGATCTTGCGCACGTGCTTGCTTTCCCCGATAGCCTAGGGCAGAAAATGCTTTTCCATCTCTTCGTGATCCTAGTGATGTTTTTTTAGGCATTGTCGAGTATTTCTCGCATTAAATATTTTTTTAACCTCTTCTCGTTGATCTCGTATATCCGGGGATTTTTTTTTTCTCGAGCCTACGACGATGTTTTAAATTGGATTTGTGATTTCTAGATTGGATTTTGATGGGGGGATGATAACGTTGATTCGCGAACGCGAGATCGACAGGAACGATAGATATAGCGATAGAACGTCGTGGTAATCAGGCAAATGATAATATTCGTATGTAGGTGACGAGAGAA
This sequence comes from Ophioninae sp. B BG-2022a, assembly GCA_030522765.1. NCBI lineage: Eukaryota > Metazoa > Arthropoda > Insecta > Hymenoptera > Ichneumonidae > Ophioninae sp. B BG-2022a. Next base: position 33,069 of record JAPYZJ010000734.1, read on the forward strand.
CTTGGCTACAATCAGGAGATTCATCTAGACAGAGTTCAAAAGAGGGGTAGTGGGTAAGCTACGGTGAGCCGTTTCGCAATCCCACGGAGCGACGTCTCAAGGGAAATTCAACCCTATCGATGAACGTTGTAGCATTCACAGAGACGCTTGGTACGCTATAAACACTGACATACTTTATCATGTACAGTGTGTACAAAAAATTCCGACAAAACATTCGAGGCTCGATAGCTCGTGAAATTTCAAGCCGAAAAGTCCTTATCCACTTTTTTCTATAACGCGTAGTTCAAGAGATACGAAGAGATCAGTAACAACCAATGGCCGCGAGGTGAAAGCGTAGTTGGTGGGGGAGCGCCCCGCCCTCTTTGGCTGATCGGCGTACCGGATTGGCTCTCAGGTATCGCGCTGTATCTCACTAACGGTGCGTCGTAGACGAAAGTGTGTCAGAGCTTTTCTCTTCGAAATTTCACGATCTATCTCCTCCGCATACTCGGGATGCGATCTTTAGACTACCCGGTACAATAATCACGTTTACGTCTCAGCAAACGTCACTAGCTCATACAGACGCAAGTCCACGACCCCTCTCGATCTCGCTCTCGCATAGCCACGTCGACGGTGATGATTTTCTAGCTCGCGATCATCAGCACGCGATAAGCAGGATGCTGATCAGGCGTTGTCGATACGCGGTAATCCCTTGTCCAGTTGACAACGAACGTCGCCCAGTACTGATCGAAAAACCTGTTCCTTTTTCATCCCTCTCTGTCATCCTCCTCCTTCGCACTCGGATATGGCGAGGAGAGATAAAAAAAAACGTTCTGGTAGGGTACGTCGAGGCTTCGGGAGGTCTGATGGACGAGGGAGTGTTCTCTCGAATTGTGATCCCGTCATACCGAATCACGTTATTCGAGTTGGCAGCTCACTGGGCGGAAGTGCGCTTTCAGGACGGGGTGCACAGATTCGATGGGTCGTAGGTCCTCGGGTACGTCCACCATCAAACACACACACACACACACCCATGAAATTCGCATTAAGGGGCTCAAGTCAGGAAAAATATGAGGAGCATTGAGAGTCCAGAGCTTTTTTTTATCCATCCTGCCTTTTCGAAATGGATCACTATACTGTATTAATCATTTATAAACGCTGTAGCGTTACGTCTTTATTATACGTATACTCACATATCGCATCGAGAAAAAAAGAGACCCGACCTTTCCCGTTAATCCCAACGAGACCATTATTGCAAAAAATATTGTGCTGCTACATCGAGGGTGACCGTTGGATCGAAGACTCTTATCCGAGGTATTTGCTCGGTTGGACGCGAAAAAAAAGGTAGTCGAGCGCAAAGAGTATCTCGGAAAATGTACCCCGGAAGTTCCCGAAAAAAGCTGAGACGAAGACAGCCAGGAAGAAAGAGGGAGACAGAATTGTTGATCGCTACAAAAGTGTATCAACGTGGACGTCGATTTTTGAAATAAAATTACATCCCCTGTCCAACGGGATAGTTATAGGGTGGAATTTTCATCCCCTCGTACGTATGTTCGGCAAGGTCTTTTCTTCACTCCGTATCTCTCAGTACGTTTTACATATACATATCTGTAATCGTATATTACCGAGGTCGTGCTTGCTCGGCCAAGTAATCGTTCACGCGACACCTCTTTTATTCCGCTAGATTTAAATAATATTCACTTCAACAGATTTTAAAACGAGTTTCATTATTTTTCTCATTTCCACGGTAATTCCTGTCCCCCTATGAAATATATGTCGCCTGACCCCCCTCTTTCTTCCGTTCTCTTCCTCCCGATTCCTTTGCCTTTTCTACTCCTTCGCAGGCTCCCTTTTGCCATGTATTTTTTTTTCAACTCTCGTCTCTTCTCCACACGTCTCTTTTTTTTCCTAGCTATAGCCATTGGCTCCTGTCATTGTCGTTATGTATACGTGTACAAAGCTATGTGCGCACCGCTTCCCTTCCAATCTCTATCGGTGAAACCCTCGGCTCTTTTCGCCCCTTTAGCCTTCCCCTTCGTCCCGCAAGCACCGCCAACACCTCACCCTGTCATGTCGCACAGAAGCAAACGCTTATCGTTCCGTTTACGTTTATTTTTATATACGCCTCTACGTGCATATATACCCGGACATGCGCGTACGCATACACGTGCATAAAACACACACGATCAACGATTGCCCCTCGGCCACCCTGGAAATTGAAATTCCTCCTGTTTTGCATGCTCGATAAAATCCTCCCACCTTTCGCCGCCGAAACTTTTTGTACATTTCGGTGCACGTGTATGTGTCTGTAGGTGGGTTACGTGCGTACTCACCCAATGTCACTTTTACGGCAAATTGAGTGCTATATTTTTTTTTTCGTTGCCTTTTTGTTTCACGTTGCTATCAATTACAGAAAATTTCTGGAATCTACTGGAAGTGAAACGAGTTTCCTTTGTCGAATTCGATTTTACGCGGGTGGTGGATGGTCCACGAAAATTGGTAAAGAGAAAGGAAAGAATCTCGCAAATTTGCCATTGGGGTCGTTTTGGGTCCATTGGAGTGAAGACCATTGGGGGTCATTAGAGTCTATGGGGTCGTTGAGGTCCATTAGAGGTCATTGGGGTTCATCGGGATCCTTTGGGTTTCGTCGAGGCTCATTGGGACTCATTGGGGAACATTGGGGTTCAATGAGACCAGAAAGGTAATGAAGACTTTGAGGTTACTGCTTATATGCAGAAACTCGTTTGGGGAGTTACTCCGGACGAATATTTAGTGCTCGTATCTTGAAAATCTTGAAACAATGGGAATCGAAGAAAGAGAGGAGAACGCAGAGAAAGAGAGACAGAGACGGGTAGATGGATGAGGGAGAGGCAACAGGTACGAAGGAACGTAGAGGGTGATAAACTTTCGAGATTAACGGCGGTGCAGAGAGAGTGGAATGCTGCTCGTTGCGCACACGCATGCACCTGCACATATATGCATACCGAAACAAAATTGGGCTGACTGAATCTGTTTTCAGATTCATGGAATTGTTTATTTATTATTTCATTCTAAGCTAATCACTTATCTTCCATTTATATATTTATGTACTATTATTATTTATTTATCTATTATTCAATATTCAGCTAATTATTAATCCTCAAAAAGTCGAATTAAAAATGAAGTATAATAAAAGATTTCCGTGATGCGTCTAAATATTTCGGTTGCCGTGAACGAAAATCTTTTTTTGGTTCGTAATACTGGTATTTCGCGAGTGAATATTTCGGCATCAACAGGAATGAAAATTGCTTTGCACGGGAATGCACGGTTTCCAGGATGAAGTTTCGATGGACCGCAGCTTCGTTACCTTTGTGCGCGTTATAAGCACTCCCCCTCTCCTCTCTCCTTCACCATCAGCATCTCTTCCGTCCTTTATCCTCTCAACTTGCGCACGACTGTCACGCGTGACGTTTTCCTCGTTCGGTGGGATTTTGGAATGTGTCTTATTCGCTTACGTTGAAAATGCCAAACTGGGCGAAGTTCTGAGCCGCCCAAACCTCCCTACTCACACCCCCAACTCGTACGAATGTCGCTGCAGTTTCCAATATATTAAGGGGAATTAAGCTTTTCGCTGGTACTGCTTGGGCACACTGGAGAGTGCTGGTGCACGAACGAGAGGATTCGGAGGGAAACGGGGGAGGGTGGAAGTTGAAGGGAGGGAGAGAGATGGAAAATTAAATAGAAAGCAAATGGGAATTAATTTGCACTAAATCTGTTGGTGCTCAGACGCAGCCACGAGTGCAGAGTTGACTACGTCCCGGAAGGAGAAGCGTTGCATGAATTTTGGCTTGTAATTGCAGGATTAGATATTTATTTTATGGGTACGTACTGTATTATATGTGAAACGTTGTATTACGAATTCCGTAGTTTACAGGGTGATCCAAAAGTACCGAGATTTTTTTGGTAATCAAGCAACTCTTTTGATTGGACTTTTACAATTGAATACTAAATATTTCATAAATGAATTCAGTCGTATATGGAAATTGATGAAACGCGTTCTATCAATTTTCAACGCGAGCCCAGTTCCTTCCAAAG
>JAPYZJ010000735.1:0-37068 GCA_030522765.1 Ophioninae sp. B BG-2022a
GAAACGAAAAATTAAAAAAAATAGAGAAAAAGGAAACGAAAAATAAAAAAAAAAAAAGAAAAAGGAAACGAAAAACAAAAAAAAAAAGAGAAAAAGAAAAAGAAAAAAAAAAAAAAAAAAAAAAAAAGAAAACGAGTCGAGTCGAACGAAGGAATAGGCCAAGAAAATCGAAGAACGAAAAGAAAGACAGAAAATCAGGAAAATTGAGAGGTTATGGACCAAATTCGAGTGAAACAGAAAATTATTATTTGAAAAAATATATATTAAAAAATAGAAAATGAAAATGATTTTAGAAAAAATAAGAATTCAAAAGTAGAAAATTATTATTCAAGAAATAATAATAATAAAAAATAAATAAAGACTGAGAATAATTATTCAAAAAATGATAATAAAAAATAGAGATATTTTGAAAAATAGAAACATAAATAAACATAGAATGACGATTTAAAAAAATTGAATGATGATAAAACCTAGAATGATAATTGAAAAAATAATAAAAAGTATAAACGTAAAATGATAAAAGCCTAGAATAATGATTTAAAATAATTAATAAAAAAAAATAGAACCACAAAAAACACAGAACGGTGATTTACAAGAAATAATACACTATATTAAAAAATAAAAGATTCAACCCCCCAGCCCCTTTCTTCTTTCAACCCTCCATCATCCTCGTCGTCCAAGTTGATGAGGGTGACGAATAAACCAGGAACGATAATAACGAATGAACGACTCGAAGCTTTATGGGTCTCGGACTAATAATCTTTGCTGGCTTTTCAGCCCCTAACCTCATCTCCGGTAGATTGGAATAAAAGATCCTGGGAATGAGAGTCGAAACGTACAAACCGCAATTCCAATGCTTTCTTTTCTTTTTCATTTTTTTTGCTCCTTCCATTAATTCTCTGGTGCTAAGAAATCCATTTGTTTTTTTTTGTTTGGTTTTAATTTTAACCTCGACGAAGATCTTTTTTTAATTTTAACCTCGACCAAGATCTTTTTTTTATTTTAACCTCGACCAGCTTCTTTTTTTATTTATTTTAACCTCGACCAGAATCTTTAGTTTTTTTTTGTTTTAATTTTAACCCTGACCAGAATCTTTTGTATTTTTTTGTTTCAATTTTAACCTCGACCAGGATATTTTGTTTTTTTTTTTCATTTAATTTTAACCTCGATCAGGATATTTTGTTTTTTTTTTGTTTAATTTTAACCTCGACCAGGATCTTTTTTGTTTTGTTTTAATTTTAACCTCGACCAGGATCTTTTTTGTTTTATTTTAATTTTAACCTCGACCAGGATGGTTTATTTTTTTTTGTTTTAATTGTAACTTCGACCAGGACCTTTTGTATTTTTTGTTTCAATTTTGACCTCGACCAGGATTTTTTTGTTATTTTAATTTTAACCTCGACCAGAATTTTTTGTTGTTTTTTTTTTTGGTTTTTTTTTTGAAGCTCGCGACCTTTCAGTCAACACGAAAGTAGTTTTCGTGCCTCATGGACGAATAGGAAGGAAAACAGAGAAAGGAGACCGGATGATTGCTCGGAGAATATAGTCGAGACTATTACGAATACGAATATATGAATCCTGGCGTTTGCGATCCTCCCGCGTATCCTCTTAAGGATAAATGGTACCAGCGTGTTCTACGTCCCCGCACTAAACCAGCCCACTGACAAGAGAGATTTCCCTCAGGTTTTCAACGTATGTGCTTTTTCCCCGGGATCGGTGGGAAGAACGCCTAGCTTTCGGAATGGCAAAACGTTTGACGTAAGAGCTGATCTCTCGGAGCGTGACACGTATGGAACGTTTTGTATTTTTTTTTCTTTTTTTTTTGTTTTTTTTTTTTCAACCCTGCCATTTTTACGAATTCGTACATTTATATTCCCTTTTATACGCACATATACGTAAATGCATGTAAATAAGCACGTACGTACGTACGTATGCTTTGTTTATTATTTTTTTCTTTTTTTTTATTCCAAAAAAAATTTTTTTTTCATTTTTTTCTTTTTTTTTTATGGCGGAATATATGCTTTATGGCTCTTTATGACACTCCCAGGGCATGCGTTGTTTTCATTCGGTCGTTTTTACTGCACTTTCGTATGGCAATTTCGAATAGCGACGGGATGAGGAAATTGTGGAGGGACTTTTTTCTCCTAGGGAAAAATGGGTTTTTAGGAAAAAATGGGTTTTTAGGAAAAATGGGTTTTTAGGAAAAATGGGATTTGAGGAAAAAATGGGTTTTTAGGAAAAATGGGTTTTTAGGAAAAATGGGTTTTTAGGAAAAAATCGGTTTTTAGGAAAAAATGGGTTTTTAGCAAAAAAAGGGTTTTTAGGAAAAATAGAATTCTCTTCTAGGGGAAAATGGATTGTGTTCTGGGGACAAATAGATTATTTTCTAGAGCAAAATGAATTCTTTTCTAGGGAAAAATGGCTTCTTTTCTAGGAAAAAATCGATTCTTTGTTTATGTTTCTTTTTTTAGGGAAAAATAGATTCTTTTCTAGGGACAAATGGATTATTTTCTAGAAAAAAATCGATTCCTTGTTTGGGTTTGTTTGGGTTCATTTTTAGGAAGAAATTGATTTTTGGTCTAGAGAAAAATGGTTTTTTTTTTTCTAGAGAAAAATGGTTTTTTTTTCTAGAGAAAAATGGTTTTTTTTTCTAGAGAAAAATGTTTTTTTTTTTCTAGAGAAAAATGGTTTTTTTTCTAGAGAAAAATGTTTTCTTTTCTAGGGAAAAAAAATTCTTTTCTAGGAAAAAATGGGTTATTTTGTAGAAAAAAATGGATTTTTCGTTTGGGTTTGTTCGGGTTTGTTTGGGTCAAGAACCGCAAGTACGATTTTCCATCCCGAGCTTATGAGGTGCTCGTGGTTTCTCAGGTACCCCAGTTCAAGTCGAGTGTGCAGCATTTCTCAAGGGTCGCCACTCGATCATCACTCGGGGCTAATCGAAGGGAGCTTTTGGCTCAGCTATTTTTTTTTATCTCGCGCTCGAGAACCGAATCGAGCAATTTTTCACGTTTTTCGATTTTTTCTTTTCTATCCCTAACCCCCCCCCCCCCCCTCCTAGTTTTTCAAAAAAAGAAAAAAAGGACCCGGAAAAAAAAAAAAAAAAAAAAAAAAAAAAAAAAATGGTCGCCCGTGAGAAAAGGGGCGAATGGCGATTCGATGGGGGATGATAAAACGAGGAAGTCCTCGGGTTGGCAATTCCGTAGGTGACTTTATACTCGACCATTGCCGGAGGCGGATCACCAAGGGTAGTTGGGTTCGAAAGTGGAATCAGGCCCGAGTAAAGAAGCTGCTCTCTTCCAATTTACGAGAACCGTATCCCTCGCGTAGTTTACCCTCAGTACTCGCTTGGGACGGATTTCCGTTTTAAAACAATCTCTTTCTCCTCGTGGGCTAGCTTTTTCCAAATGGCATGCTAGTACCCCTCACGGTTTCTTTCGACCCCCCACCCCCTTCTCTTCTCAACAACAACGATTATATTTTCTGAGCTGGGACGAACCTCGTTCCCGACACTCGGAGCACACGAAAAACACCGAATGATCGAACGACCCGGTGATTTGGCAAATACGAAAAAACAAAGCGGATAAAAAAGAGGGATGAAGTGTCCTGATGCCTTGGACATTGGGGGTGCCCGTGAGAAATGAAATCGAGCGAAACTCTTGGAATGGAAAAAAAAAGGAACGAAAGGAGATTGGAAAGAGAGAGAGAGCAACAAAAAATAAAATAAAATAAAAGGAAATAAAATTAAATAAATAAATAAAAATAAATAAAATAAAAAGAAATAAAATAAAAGAAATAAATCAAATTAAGTAAATAGAATAAATGAAAGTAAACCAAATAAACATAATGAATGAAAATAAATATAAATAAATAAAGATAAGTACATATAATGTAATTGGAAATACCGAGTAATAAAAAGGGAAGAAGAAAAGAAGGAATTAATTCTGGAATTCTAGAATTATATTTTAAATAAAACTAAAATTAAGTCTACAAAAAAGCGAGAGAAGGAAAGAGAACAACATCAACAATTATATTCTTCAAAATACCTAGTAATAAAAAGAAAATAAAAAGGAAGAAAGTAACTCTAGGATTCTAAAATTAAATTCTACCTTAAACTCAATCTAAATCTACAAATAAAGACAGAGAGGGAGAGAGAGAACAACAAAAAATAAAATAAACTATGTAATTAAAAATACCCAGTAATAAAAAAAAACAGAAAAAAGAAAAGATTAGATTCTAGGATTCTAGAATTCAATTCTAACTTAAACTCAATCTAAATCTACAAATAAATAGAAAAAGAGAGAGAGAGACAGATAGACAGAGAGAACAACAAAAAATAAAATAAACAATATGATTCAAAATAACGATTAATAAAAAGAAAAACAAAGATACAAAAAATCACGAAGTAACTCTAAAATCCTAAAAAGTCGATTTAACTAAATCTACGTCTACTAAAAAAAGAGAGGGAGAGAAAAGAAAGAAAACGTCGATACGTGGGAGTACCCGGATGCACATTGATAGGGCTGAGGGGAGATGAACGAAGGGTCTTTCGCCATAGTCGCGTTATTTTTTCCAATATGCAGGAAAAAAGAGGATAGCCTCCGGCTAGATGGGAATTCGTGCTCAAATACGAGCTTTGTACGTGCGAGTAAAATAAGGGAGAAATTTAGTTTGGTTGGGCAGGGGGTTGTGTTGAAAGGACTAGAGGGCAGAAGTTTCCTATTTTTGACGTTAAGGGGGACGGAATATAACATAGGTGTATATACACTGGGCCACTCGAAGCTCAATTTCTGTAAAAAATAGCAACAATAATAATAGTAATAATAAAAAGAAAATAAAATAAAACAAAACATAGAAAAAAAATAATTCAGATTGCGAAAATAAAAAGACTTGTAATGCTTAAGAATTTCTTATTGATTACCTTATCCCAACAATAAAATAAATTTTAGAGGAAACAAAAAAAAATATATAATTCATAATAATAATAATAATAATAATAATAATAATAATAATGAAATAAAAAATAACCTGGTAATAAATAATCAATAGCCAAATAATAAATAATAATGATAAAATAAAAAATAATCAAGCAATAGATAATAAATAGCCCAATAATAAATAATAAATAGCCAAATAATAAATAATAAATAACCAAATAATAAATAATAAATAACCAAATAATAAATAACCTAAATAATAAAAAATACATAATAAATAACAAAATAACGAAAAATAAATACCAAAAAAAAAACGATAAAAAAAAAACAAACAAAATTCAAAAGAATCGATTTCAACCAACGTCCAAGCTTTAAAAAAAAATCAATTCAGAGACACAACCTCAAAACGATTGCAACAACCGTCAAATCCAACAATTTCAAATCAGCCCCCCTCCCCTTCTGCCCAATTCCAACAAAACGAGTAATTTCTCCAGACGGTGCGATGCTTATCACTTCAGATAACGAAGCTTCCCACCCATTGGCTCGAACCATCCTGTATCTGATTAATCAGATTTTACCCCGACGTTATATCAGATATCTCTTTATCGGCTAATTGCGGACGATGAATTATTTCTCGTCCAAGGTTAATCAAAATTATATCGGAAATTTATGTGGGCTGGAACGATAGTCAGCGAGGAAGATTGGAGAAGACACCCCTACCCCCCCCCCCCTTCCCCTTTCCTTTACACTCTGAAACCCTCTCTTTTCCCAAATCGAAGATCCAAGTAAACGGATTGGTAGCGAACTTGAAATGGGTCCACGAGGCTTATGCATGGAGTTGAATGAAGTAGGGAAGTTTCGAGATTGCGATAGTTGAGCTTTCGCCCAGATGATCGATCATTATTGGCATTTTGCTGGTGCAAGCAGCTGCCCCTACTATCCTGGCCATCCGCACAATCGATTTTCATCCGAGTACAGGATTGAACGAGGAAATCTGCCGGGAGGAAATTTTAGCTCGGAAAATAGAGGTGCGAGAAATCGGGGAGTGGGGGGGGGGGTGAAGAGGAAGAATTCTCCTCGCGATCCTCTCCTCCTCGTTTCGAGCACAGAGGAATCAATTGGAGCAAACGACATTGGTAAACGCGCCGGAGATTTCCTCGACATTTTGTGACAGCTCTGATGGACCGGGGGGGAGGGGGGGGGGGAGGGGGGCGAAAAGAGAAATTCGTGAAATTCGTTATGTATCGATGGAAAGAGGTGTTTGGCGGTCGAAGGCTTGATTGATCGGGGAATCGTTGGGGGAAACTTGAATATTTGGAAAATTAAGGGACCTTGATGGAATTCTGGTGCAGGAATTATTTGAGATTTTTTCAGGGATGAATTGAATTTTTTTTATTGAATTTTGTATGAAATTTTATTTAATTTTTGGGTAATTTTATATTCAATTTTTATTAAATTTTTTATTTAATTGAATTTTAGTTTATATTTAATTTTATATTCAATTTTAGTTAGTTTTTATTTAATTTTATATTCAATTTTAGTTAGTTTTTATTTAATTTTTATTACATTTTGAGTTAATGGTAATTTAATTTCGATTTTATTTTTCACTGGATAAAAACACGGTCGTTTATGAGAGACATATAAAAACGCCGTTCATTGATGTATAAAAACTACAATGGCTTGATTGTTTTTTTTATATTTTTATTGATCAATAAAGACTGCGAAGAACTTTTATTAGTTAATAAAAATGACAGACTTTTATTAATTAATAAAAATAAGGAAGGACTTTTATCGATTTATAAAAACTGCAAAGGATTTTTATTAATTAATAAAAACCTCGAGGGGCTTTTATTTAATTAATAAAAATCGCCAAGGGCCTCTATTTATTCATAAAAACCGTATAGAGCTTTTCTTAATTAACAAAAACCCCAAAGGACTTCGATTTATTTATAAAAACCGCAAAGGGCTTTAATTAATGAATAAATATTGCGAAAGGCCTCTACATTATTTATGAAGAATTTTAATTCTTGTCTGATAAAAAAAAAAGGACGAATCGTGAAAGATGGCCGAGAAATTAGTAGTCAGCACGTGACATCCCGTAGAATCGTTATTCCACGAGAAAGAAAAGAAAAACACGTCGACGTGTAATCTCTTGATTCGACTAAGGGAAGCAAGCAAAATGAAGTCATTCAACGTTTCTTTTTTAACTTTTTGAACGTTGCTCGAAAATTCCGATTCGGAAGAATGGCCTTTCGCTCCCTGAGGGATGGCGTTCGAACGAGGGATTCCCCAGTTTCGAGAGGGGTGGGGGGATTTTTCATTCGCGATTCACGACACGATTTTCCCCGGCAGGAAAATTGCTAGACGGTTGCCCGTCTTTTTCCGCCCTCCCGATTTCTAGCTCTACCTTTGGACTTGTCGGTGCGAGCACAATGAACCGGAAATGACAGGGACTCTGGTCCATACTCCGATATACCGAGTGATCCGAACTTCCCTTCGAAAACGATCGATCAGACCACCATTCTCGATTTTCCCATTGGGTTGGTCTTCATCGTCCTTTGGGCTAACTTAAAAAAAAAAATTTCGTCCCTTCGTTTTAACAAAGGGACGAAATTTTGTTTTTTTTTTTTTCATTCTCGTTGCACGTGACCTCTGCCCATCTTTATTTAAATTAAAAACAAATTTAGGCAGGCCTTGAAGCTTCAATTATTTAAATTTAAAAAAATTTATATATATATTATATATAAAATTATTTTTTTTTTCATTCTCGTTGTACTTGGACTCTACCTATCTTTATTTAAATTAAAAACAAATTTAGGTCTGCCTTGGACTAGTCTGCATTTTTAATTAAACTTCTAAATTATTAATTGATTTAAACCCACGTTTTCCTTTTGGGCCAAGATTATCTCTTAGATGAAATATATCACTGTGTATCCACAAGGGGTTGCGGCCTGATGTGGTCAGACCACGTGTATGTGGTCAGACACGATTTATCAATCTCGTTTACGAGGGTCAATTTTCATTTGATAGTTTTACTGACCCAGTGGAATATTCTAACCCCCCCCTCAAGAGTTACGAGTGAATAATAAAAAAACAAGAATGATAAAAAAAATAACAAAGTGAAAAAAAAACAATAAAAAAAATGAATAAAAATTTCCGTATCTTCAAGCAATACTTTGTAGATTATAAGACAGCCAGGGGGAAAAGTAGTGAGCCACGATTGTGTCTGGTCGAAAAATCTTTGAAAAATAAAAAAACAACATAATGAAAAAATACGACACAATTAAAAAAAACAACAAAATGAAAAAAAAAACAACAGAATTAAAAAAAAACAACGGAATGAAAAAAAAACAACAAAATGAAAAAAAACAACAGAATGAAAAAAAAACAACAAAATGAAAAAAAAACAACAAAATGAAAAAAACAACAGACTGAAAAAGAACAGCAAAACAAATGAAAAATTTCTTCTTCAAGCAATACTTTGTAGAATATAAGACAGCCAGGAGAAAAAGTAGTGAGCCACGATTGTGTCTCGTCGAAACATCTTTTCCCTGTAAGTACATGCCAACGTATATACCGGAAGAAAGCAAGATAGATGTCGATATAGGAAGGAAAGACGACTTAACCAGGGTTGAGTCTCAGGTATTACATGCCCTTAGAGAATTCCATCCTGCTGCAAACAAGACTCCTTTTTTTCTCTTTGGCTCATTTTCCTCCCTTTTACTTTCGAGCCTCCCCACGGGACTCCTCCACTCTCCTCTTCACTTTCGAAGCCCTGCACTTTTTCCTGCCCCCCCCCCCCTCCTCACTGTTGATGCAACATTTCTCTTGCAATCTTCACCCTCGTAATTTGGATTCGAACCTGTAACAGATGGAAAAAATATACATGTACATATATATTTAAATCAATGTTTGGGTATTTATATAAATTAATTTTGATACTTACGAGTGAAAATAATATGAATTAATAGACTCTTAACCCGTGTGGAAAACATTTCGGGTCACCAAAGAAAATTACTAGAAAAATCTAGTCAATTTTTGTTCATTTGTATCTAGTAAATTTGTTCGTGAAAAATCGATGGTAAAAATTAAAAACATATATAGTTAATATTTCTAATAAATAAGCTCTGGTGAAAATTGGTAACGAAAAATCTTTAGTAAAATTTTGTAATAAATAATCCCTAATAAAAATGTATAATAAAAAATTTTTAGACAATATTTGTAGTAAAAAATATAAAAAATTGACAAAATCCACTAATAAACCGTGATAATTGTAGGATAAATCCTATAATCTTAATATCAATATCCATAGTGTTGGGAGATTTATTTGAATGATAAATTAATCGAGAATTTTTGTAAAACTCAAATAAACATATATATTTTGTATACATATTGATAATAATAAGATCTTCTGAACTTATTAATTAAATTTCAATATTGAAAAATTTTTTAGTGCCAACAAAATATCATATTAACAATATTAATTTTCTTCAAATGAATAATTAAAGAAAAAAATTAACTTCCTTAGATGTTAATTAATTATTAAATCACCAATTTTCAAAGCTAAAAACGACACGATTCAGACTTGTAAATCCACTATCCACGGAATATATTAAAAAGTACGAAAAATTGCCAGAGTCTGCTCAGAATTGATTCCCATAAATGGAGAAAATATAAAATGATTTGAAAATTGTTCAAAACTCTTGGGTTTCCATGTGTCGGGTGGAGGAACGTTTCTATCCCAGAATCCATTACTTGGAGTCTCACAGTATTTTTTCCCGTGTGTTAACGCGTATATATATCGAGAGAGAATCGACTGATGAAACTTTTGTGGTAAGCCGCGGGAGACTTCCTCTCTCGAGGGTCTTATCTCGATTTTATCGTTATCGAGAGTCGTCTGTTCCTGTGAGAATCCGACGAATCTTCAAAGAGCAACATCGAAAGGAAAAAAGCTGCTATGGATGAGGAGGGAGGGGGAGGGGGCCAAGAATGGTTATAGATAGAGAGAAAACGGAAGAGAAGATTTCCGGAAGAGGTAGCAATGAGAAATCCACCACTTTTCGTCTCTCTCTTGCGTTCCTCCGACTCCCTTTTGTGTTTTTTAAGCTTTTTCATTCTCGGGGATTGAATTTGGTAGGAAAGAATAAAAATATATAGGATAGACTGTTCCTATTCCCGTGATAAAAATCTCTTTGGTTATCATGGCAAAACCGCCACCGCGAGAGATGAGAAGAGTCTCTCATAGGGGAATCCGCATGATTGTATCTTCCTTTGAATTGGATAAACCCCGGTGGTGTTATCGGATTATGGATTTCATGCGTAAACACGATCGAGATTTTCCTAAGACAGTGGACAGTTTGTAAAAGAAAAAGGTTCCGCTCTGACCTCTGTCCGATTTCATTCGATTTGTGGGTCTAGAATGACCGGCGCAGGGTCTAGGCATGTTGTTCTTTGGATCCTCCGAAAAACGGTTTTCTTTGCGAATTTTTTTTGAAAGTACTAATGAAGCTAAGAAAACGAGGCTTCGAGGGTTTCTTCTCCACTTACTTAGGTACACGAACGTATTTTTTGTTTTACGAAAAAATGTAAAATGGCGGATCGGTGGCTGTTTGAACGAAACCATATTAGGTTGGTGCCTACATGGGTAGGCTGTATGAGGTTGCGCAGAGGCAGATAGAACAAAAAAAAACCTAAAATAAATTCCGAAAGGGGTTTTTTCTTTTTGTCTTTTGTTCCCCATCCTCCATTTTGCTTTTTCAATACTCTCTAATGATTAATCTATTGTTTGGGTTGCAAAAAAATTGTTATTTATTGTGCTTCGATTACAGCACAGTCAACCCTTGTCAGACTTAATTCCGAGGGAAGATTTCACCCCTCAAAATAATTTTTCCACCCTTAAAAAAAACTACCAAATATTTTTTAATTCTCTAGCGTATGAATTTTGAAAAAAATCACCAACATCGAGATGGCGTCCCTGCAAGTAAATTAATTCTGGACGATCGAAAAAGTAGTTCGGAAAAATTGTTCTTCGCATTCGAGGACACATATTCGCATCGAGCTCGTAAAAGTTTCGCGACATTGTCGATGGAAATCCCTAGGCTTATCCTCAATTGTTCCCCCTTATATTTCTGCCTCGTATAGACACTAGACAAAATAAAAAAGAACTACATTGAGCGTAGTCTAGGAGTCCGGAGTCTTCGTGACTGCTTCTTCGTGGATCTTGGACAATTTGTCTTTTTCATCCCTCTGCCATCTTCCACTTTCAACCCGAGTGTATATACCCCCCCCCCCCGCCCCTCCGCCATCTGGATTTCTGTCTTTCTTCGACGCATTTTCATTTCCCTATTTTTTTCCTTCTCTTTTATCCTCCTCCTCTTCGTCGTTCTCGACGCTCGTGAAATTCGCGTAGTCGTAGCTCTCGGGGGTCGGATATCGATCTGGGACGAGAAAGAAAGAGGGGGGGAGGACGGAGATGGAAAGATGATGACGATGATACATTTCATTATATCCCAGACTTACTTTCCCAAATAGGTAAAAAATAGTTACGTAATAAGTAGAATGAAAATGAACTAAAAAGGAAAACAAAAAACAATGATAATAATAATAATAATAATTATTATTATTATCGCTGTAATATTACGAATAGGATTAAATATAACAATAATATTGTACGAGATGAAATACTAACTTAAGAATAATAATAACAAGAATATTAACAAAATAAAGATACAAAGTTCAACAAAATTAGTAATAAAATAATAATATAATTAAAATAACCAAAAAAACGCTCAAAAATATTCAGTCTCAGGTGGACTTAAAACAGACAGGGAGAAAGAGATTATAACCATAATAATCCTAACAATAATAAATCAAGAAAAAATAATAATATCAGTATTCTTTTAACATTATTATACTAATTATGTTACAGTAAAAACAATAAATTGTCGTATCGATAAAATAAAAATCTAAAATAGAAAACAAAGAAAAAACAGAGAGATGGGAGAAGAGAGGGTAGATTGAAGACTGTGGTGAATTCTACGACGGTTTGTCGCGACGTTACTCTCTCCCTTTGTCTCTTATCCCACTTGTTTTATTCACCCTCGCTTTCAACACGTGCCTCATGCACAGTTTCAGTCTAGTCATCGTAAAAGAGAGAGAGAGACAGAAAGAGATATATATATATATATATATAAAGTTTTCTGCTCAACTCACTACACTCCTGTATAATTCTTTATCGGTCTTTTGATCTCTCGGCAGTAGTCTTTCCTCAATAATTTTCCCATTATCCTGACACTGCTCGCTCTCGCTCTTAATTGCATCCCCCTTAGGACACTCGCGATCTATTTTATCCTTGGCAAGTTCAACTTCCTGGATGTCCCTAGGCCCATCATTCCTGAATGATATTTTCCATTCCCCCCCCCCCCTCCCCATCGTTTTCTTTCACCCTCTCCATTCTCAGTTAACGAAACTCGATGGAAGTGGGTCACTCCCTTAAGACAACATTTTGATCGTGTTCCAATAACGAGTCTCGTTGAACGTTCGTTGACGCTCTTCCGCGCGTATCGTTCCGGCGATTAATCGTGACGGTATTATTACATCGTCAAATCGAATTTTCTCCAAAACCATTTGGAGTCTCTTCGCGAGGAATAATTATTATACGAGGAATTGAAACGAGACCCCGAATTGCGAGCGTATTGGGAACCAATGCCCGCGACGTTTTCATGATCCTAGCCTTCATTGGAGACTTAAAGTTGTTTGGAAATTGGAATGGTGCTCGGGTGATTTGGAATTTGGGTTCTATGGTAGCTTGAACCAATTTGGGAGTAGGGGTAGCTTTTCGTTTATTATCGGGAAGAAACTGATAGGAAAAAGAGGGGAGTATCGATTGTAGGAAATCTAGTTGGTATTACTTGGAACAGTCATCAGTATCAGCATAAATCTTCGAACAACAAAAATCTTCGAACAACGAAAATCTTCGAACAACGAAAATCTTCGGACAACAAAAATCTCCAAACAACAAAAATCTTTGAACAACAATCTTCGAAAAATCAATTTATATATCGATAGTGACGTAACGTTATTCTGTGGTGCACCCGTCACGTACAAAAGTCATAGAAAGTTTGAGGTGATTTTTCGTTGAATCCTAAAATTCCTAAAAATAGTATAGAAATCCATATAAAGATAGATGGATCCTAAAAATAGCCTAGAAATCCCTAGAAAGATACATAGATCCTGAAAATGGTCTGGAAATCCCTAGAAAGTTGGATAGATCTAAAAAATTGCCCAGAAATTCCTGGAAAGATGGATCGATCCTAAAAGCAGCCTAGAATACCCTAGAAGTCAGATAGATTCTAAAAATAGCATAGAAATCTCTAGAAAGATAGATAGATCCTAAAATTAGCCTAGAAATCCCTAGAAAGATAGATAGATCCTAAAAATAGCCTAGAAATCTCTCAAAAGATAGATAGATCTTAAAAATAGCCTAGAAATCTCTAGAAAGATAGATAGATCCTAAAATTAGCCTAGAAATCCCTACAAAGATATGTAGATCCTAAAAATAGCCTAGAAATCCCTAGAGAGGTAGATGGATCCTAGAAGATAGATAGAAAGATAGATAGATCTCTAGAAAAATACCTAGAAAAATTCGTAGCTTTTTCTCTTTTCGATACATCGACTCTTTCGAATAGCGACGAATCCGCCATATTGTTAATCGTACTCAGCGTAATATCCGCCAACCCAAACAGACCCAATATCCAGTCCTGCCGTCTAGTTACGATATCGCGAACGTTCCGTCATACGATTCGCTTATAATTAGATTCCTATCGGGCGCAAGCTTATGGCAAGCTGGTGGAATACCTTTTTGGGCTTGATTGCCACAAAGGTGATCTCCCTGCCGGGAGTAACGTTCCGGAATATAGATATATATGATCCGAACGCGAAAGCCGGCTGTTGCAGGGCATGGACACGTGAATCCGACACGTGATCGACACAAGAGCGGAACGGTAGCAGCACGTGCTCGAAAATGTAATGCATTTCCCTATCGCGTCACTGCACCCCATCGCACGGCGACGTTCCCGACTGTTGCCTACATCCGGTGTGTTTCATAACGCCCGGTTGTCATGGCGGCTCCAGACATTATCAACTCCCGAGCGACGAGACGATTTTATGATAGCCAAAATCGTAGCCATTCTGTTTGCTTGGATTTTCTGATTATTTGCTTGGAAATCTGGCCGAGGGTTTGTTTGGGTTTGGGGTTGGGTTTGAAAAGAATTCGTTTGGGTTTGGGGTGAGGATTGAAAACGGTTTGTTTGGGCTTGGGGTAGGAATTCAAAACGGTTCGTTTGGGTTTGGACAGGGATTAAAAAGCGTTTGTTTGGGGTAGGGATTGAAAAGAGTTCGTTTGGGTTTGTTTGGGTTTGAGGTAAGGATTGAAAACGGTTTGTTTAGGTTTGGGGTAGGAGTGGAAAAGATTTCGTTTGGGTTTGGGGTAAGGATTGAAAACAGTTGATCTGGGTTTAGAGTAGGGATCGGTTCGTTTGGGTTTGTTTGGGTTTATGGAAGGGACTGAAAAAGAGTCTAATTGGAGTGAAGAGAAGCTTGGAAGGATTTTCCAAGAGTTGCAGCTGAAAATCCACTCGCCCGTAAAAACATCCCAACTGGTCAGCAGTTTTCTCCAAGACTGGATTATACTGTTAAAAATGAAAATCCTAGCAAATTTTTTTTTTTTATTATTCAATTTGACCGTAGGAAACTATTTTTATAAATGAATAAATTTTATATCGTTTTTGAAACCCCTTAATATATATATTGATGGTACGCCACTGAACATCCCCTCTCCGTTCCAACACCAAGCGAGCTGAAGATTGATAGCCCTGCTCCCACATCCGCTGGGCAAACTTTGACGCATTCTTTCTTTCTCCCACACTTCCTTCCCGTTTTTGTCCTCGTCGCCACAGCCAAGCGTTTCCCTAATACTTAGCAATTATATCACTCCAAACCGGTGAAGAAAAGACGGAATATACAGGGTGGAACATTCACCATAAATACCCTAAAAAATTCTTCGTCGCTTTTAGAATTTAACGAAATTATCGCTGACAAACCCAAACAAACCCAAACACAAGATTGTGAAGGGCTGATAACCGTAATGACAAAATTCATTTTTGTCAAGATCATATTTTTCAAATTTCCAAGGCCATCGATGCTTTTTCATAGGAACCATTATTTTTTTAACTGAAGCATTGTAAGTGACATTCAGACGAATCCAACGACCCACGATATCATGACCTTGCAATGATTTTCCACAAAAATATTTTCAAACGACTCCAATAACTTTGAAATGATTTTTTACCGAAATATTTTGGGTGATTCGTGACCTTGAAAACGCAATAACTATGACTTTGGCCAAAACGGATTTTTTAACGATTTGAAATTAATTCCGAAATACATCGAATGTGACCTAGTGACATTTTTTTTTGTTGATTTAAGGGAAATTGAGATATTTGAGGTGGTAGCGTTAAATGGTTCACCCTGTATATGTAATGACAGGTTACCACCCCGTTTTGGTTTATTTGCTCGTGAGGTTCGTCACTCGCCATCGTCAACTCTCCCACCAATGGGGGATGGGTGCCAGCTAAAGGCATCTAGTTATGCGTCCGTTAATTGGCTTAAGGGATTTGCTAGATCCGCTGGATGCTGCATGGAGTAAAAAACAGCGGATTGCAACTCCCGGAAATGAGACGGCCGCTTGAAAGTTTCATATTTTCCGGCTGTCGAGGTGGCTACATCCAGTTCCCAGCTGAAATGATAATCGCGATTTTAAATCCCCCCCAGGAATGAAGATTTATAGGGATGTTATTGCACCGAGTCACCAGCTCGCTTATCTAGGCACGCAGCGTCTTTCCGTTTTATCATTTTCTTGGCACTTTGCGATTATTCGGAGGCAATTAGATAATTAACCTGGCGAGTCGTAGATTATTAAGGCGTAACTAGATGGACATTGAAAAATCCCCAAAATTCTAGGGAATTATTAAAGATTGCTAGTTTTCAATTAACATCATTTTTGCTCATGTGATCATCAAGTCTACCCGTGCGAGATCTAAAAAACATGGTATTTTTTTAACCAGGCCCTGGGCCGCCATTTTGTATTTTAACGTCAAACAAAAAATCGATTTGGCAAGCTAAACATCTATAAAATATCCCCTTAAATCCTCATTTTGATACGTTGATTAGTATTGTCAAAAAAAAATAGCAAAGACTAGTCTTTTTTTCGGACTATCCAACCCAAACGAACCCAAAGACCTACTTTTCAACGTGTTTGCTGATACCCTCGGAGCTTCTTTTTTCCCTATTGGTTCTTTCCACCGTTTGTTTTCGCAGCCACTCGGAAAATGGATAGATGATACATCCGTTTGGATCTATCGAGGTTCGAAGGTTGTTTAGGTTAGTAAAGAGTGGAGAGACCCACTGGAAAGCATCGTCAAATGATAATGGTGTATGTAAGCGTCGTGACGTGGGCGAAAGCGATCTAATCCCTGTGAACCTTCACTGAGTAAACTGCTTCTAATGGATCCTGTCAGAGGATGGTTTCGGTGTGGACATCGGATGCTGCTGATGCTCCACTATGGTCAAATGTGTGCCGGACTATCAGCCGAACCATGGCCATACATGTATCTGTCACTAGCTCGAATACAGCAACGCGTGATATCTGTTGAGTGAGAAAGATGGATGGCAGGGTTGTTTGAGCAAACCGCCGAGTGACGAGGAAAATGGACGATCGGTTTCTCCTGAGATAAACATAGGATTATGGAAAGCCCCAATTCTGCCTGTAAGATCGATGGTGGAGAAATCCATGCAGCGGAGTAACTAGAAAAAAACGAATCCAAAAAGTACCCCTTCATCGTATTATCCTTCTGTTATATCCAAAACCATGTATTTTGACAAACTGCTGTTTCTATCTGATTTTATTCTGGGGGTCTGTGGTCTAGGCTTGTGGTCATTCGGATGTTCTGAAAAACGGTTTTCTTTAGGAATTTTTTTTGGGAATACTAATAAAGCAAAGAAGATGAGGCTTTGGGCGTTCCTTCTCCACTTCTTTAGGTACTCCAGGGTATTTTTTGTTTTACGAAAAAATACAAAATGGCGGTCCAGTGGCCATTTGAATGAAACCCCACTTTCTCCAAGCCCCAGTGGATTTCATAAAAGTGCACATCTGTATGATGGAGCGATGAATGGAGCAGGGTTACGAAAACAAAAATAAGACGGGTCCAAAAAGAAGCCCATCGTTTTATCCTTCTGAATCGTTTAACCTGATTGAAGGGTCTATAATTATTTAACGAGTGTCGAGGCGAAATCCTCGGTTCGTGGAATGAGCAAAGAGGTAGGATGCCTGCCTAAGTACCTCAATTAAATTCGATGTTGGCTTGGTGAAGACTCGGAATGAAGGATGAATCGGCTGGTGAAAGGAGCACGAACGGATCAGGAGAGGTGATTGAATGAGACGGAGGGGAGAGAGAGAGAGCTAGTGCGTAAGTACGAACATGGAGTGAGGGAGGGAAAGAGGTAGACAGGAGGGTATAAAGGGGTGGAAGATTGGAAGGAAACGGAAGGGAAAACCGCGTTCAAGCGTCTGGGGAATGTTTCAACTATATACATACGTATCCTAGCTGGAAGATACTCGAACGAGCCATACGGCAATCACGAGTCCGTGCAGAGTTACAACTTCGATTTGTCAAGCTCATCCGCGATTCTGAAGTCTCGTCGTCGTTGTCCTCGACGAGCATTGCCACGACATAAACCTTCGAATTTCACTTCTCTCTCTCTCTCTCCTTTTCGCTCTCCTAGTCAGAGACGAGTTTCCACCAGCAAGGATCTATAGACCCACCCAGAGTTCGCTGGAGAAACGTTTCGGGTCTCCCAACAGAATCTTCGTGTCTCTTCGAATTGCGCAGCTTGATGTGACAGGATTTTTCATTCTTGGGTACCCACAAAAGCAGACGAGTAAACCCTAGGTAAACCCTATGGTCTGAAACTCCGGACCACGTTCCTTCGGGAACATTCTTGTAGCCAGAAAAGTATAGGAATGGAAAAGCTACCACCAGAAGTAACATTGGCTACCCCAATGTTCATCAGTGCAAACAATGCTCAGTTAGGCTTGGATGGTTGATTCTAGGAACAGTTATGAAAACTCAGGGTTGTTACATTTGTCAAAGTGGCCTATTGGGTTGGTAGGTTGCAAAAAGGCCTGGAAACTTTGATCAGGATTAACAAGGAGATGACCTCTAGTTGACATTGACGAAGGAATGAAGTCAGCTGTATCTTCAATGATTGAGGAATGACGAAGTTGACTGAAAGATGGCAAAAGGTCATCCAACAAAATGGAAAGTACCTCATTTGGAAGTATCTTTTCCAAAACAAAGATTACTTCACTTCTCGACCAATCCAATGAAACCAGGCTTCTGAAAAGTCTACAAAAGTTTGTCAACGTAGATTGGAACACGTTGAAAACAGGTCGGTGTGTAAATGAGAACTGGAGTGAAGTTAAGCAACGTTTCGTCTAGGCAATCCATCGAAGGCATCCCTCCAGGCTTCCTAACCTGTCTTCCTCTTTTCACCGAATCCTTCAGGGGTTTCGAAATGAATATCTTCCAGGGTCTTGGCACTTTTCGTGTCTCACCCTTGTGTCCCCTCATCCCTTCTTGGGTTCCACCCTCGATCTTATCAGCTCGTGAGAAATCCGCAAAGTCCTCTCTTCCATCAGGACCTCGTGGAGTCGAGTGCGATGATGGAACCTCCTGGTGGTGCTTTCATCAACGAAACTTCGCGTGTCACGACAAATTGCCGCTTTCCTTCCTCTACCAGGCTTTCTGATAAACCTCAAGGTTATAACGAACGAAGAGAGTTTCGGGTTTGCCTCATGCTCTCACCTAGAAAACCTCGACTTCTCGCGCAGTGCCCAAAGCTAGGAAACCATCAATGTGTGTACCTGGTTTCAGGATATCTTCCAGGATCTAAGGATCCTGGAGTCACGCCCTCTTATGACAAGAAACCTGGTAGTTAAACGCGATTTGATACTCTGCCTTGAACGACCACCCTCTCATCTGCTTTCGCATCAACCTCGAGGAATCTCTAGCCAATGAGCTCCAGCCGTTGTACTTTGATACTGAAAACCGGAAATCGTTCGGTTAACGTACGAATAGGAGCCCAGAATTCGGATTTCTTTCAAACCCAAACAAACAAACCCAAACATCAGGCTTGGAATGAACGTCGTATCGATATTTATCCATTTACGATATCATTCGATCCTTTTTTACACTTTATTTGATCGCTTCCATTTTTTCAGTCATCAAAGTCACCAAAATGGAAAATTCATTTTTCCACCATTTTTTTTCAAATTCAATTCTTCGATGAATCGTACCAGTTTTTTTGGACTAGTTGTTTTAGAATCGTGTTATTTTTGTCCGCGAATGAAGTTGGTGACAAATTTCGACGTTTTCATTGGCGAGGAGAGTTTCTTGGATTTTCCAAAGGCTTGGGTCTTCCAAAATGTGTTGGATGAGTGCACGAGCGGTTCAAGGGCCGTCAGACCAAGTACATTGGGGGTGACCCGCTCCCCTCGTACTCCCGATCGAACCATCGAATTGTCGCAGTGCGGTATAGCGGTGTAGGCAGAAGTTTAGTCAGCCGACATCGCCCGATTGCCGAAATGGATCTCCACCCCCAGGCCATCTTCCTTACATGTCTATTTCTTTCCTCAGCCTGTTGGCTCTTTCACCACTGTAATGTTTCCTCCACGACTGCGTCAGCATTTGGAAAAAGGAAATAAAAAAGAAAGAAAAAAAAAAAGAAAAAAAAAACTGCAAAGAAATGAGAATGCTAGCGGAGTGTATATGGACTTCCTCTAGAAACGAGTCGGCAGTCTCGTACTACCTACTTTTCGTATCTCGGATGATCGATCAGTGTCGTGAGGGCCAGGAATATTTTTTTATTATTTACCTCCATCTGGATTCCTGAATTAACGGAGGGGTTAAGAAAAAGTTGATAATTAATGAAAAGCCTTTATTAATCAACAATTTAAGTGACTATCAGACAAAAACTGACTGCGAAAAAGATGGGGGTATCGTTTGTAGGAAATCCAATACTTAATACTTGGAACAGTCATCGACATCAACATTTATGCAAAATCTTCGAAAAATGAATTTATATACCGTGTACAATATATTCGCATGTTGCAATATATTCATCATATTTTTACTCGTTAAACCCAAACCTGATGAAAAATTGCTAAAAACAGCCTGGGATTTCCTAGAAAGATAGATAGATCCTAAAAATAGTCTAGAAATCCCTAGAAAGATGGATAGATCCTGAAAATAGTCTAGAAATCCCTAGAAAGGTAGATAGATCCTAAAAATAATCTAGAAATCTCTAGAAATATAGATAGATCCTAGAAGATAGATAGAAATCCCTAGAAAGTTAATATCCTAAAAATAGCCTAGAAATTCCTAGAAATATACATAGATCCTAGAAGATAGAAAGATAGCCAAGTAATCCCTAGAAAGGTAGATAAATCCTAAAAATAGTCTAGAAATCTCTAGAAATATAGATAGATCCTAGAAGATAGATAGAAATCCCTAGACAGTTAGATAGATCCAAAAAATAGCCTAGAAATTCCTAGACAGAGATAGATTCAAAAAGTAGCCTAGAAATCCCTAGAAAGGATCCTAAAAATAGCCTAGAAATCCCTAGAAATATAGATAGATCCCAGAAGACTCACTGCGGACCAGGGGATGGCGTCTCTTCGTTCTAAACCATTTCGGAAATACTCAATCCGGGCACACTCAACCGGTGCGCACACTTGCCCCAAGCGACTCTATCGCTTCCTCGATTATTCTTTTTCGACTGCCTATTCTCCTCTCGGCGTATCGCTAATCGTTCCTGAATCTCAAATGGTGCTGAATACAGAACACGTTTCGGCAGCTTTGCGAACGTCACTCTTACTATTCATCCACTCCATTCTCGCTGCACACTTGTACATCCTGCTCCTTCAGAATAAAACGGAACGCTAGCTCTCTTGTGGTGTTCTCCGTCCTCTTCTCTCTATTTATCTTCTTCCATTTTCTCTCTCTCTCTTTCTTTCTCTGTCTCTACCACTCGACTCCCAAATACTGCAATTTCAGCCTTGTCGACTCGCCGTGCCACTTCAACTCGACGAAATGATAAATTCCAGACCTCGTGTCTCGGCGTCTCGAGAACCACCGAGGGCTGCAGATATACATATGCTTGAAATTTTCGGTCATAACTCGCTCCCTGTATGTCTGTTTTTTTTCCTCTCCTCTCATTTACATGTTTTCTGCCATGAATTCGTCAGCAGAACCTTCGTCCAACTCTACCCGAATTTAATAAATAATTTACAAAACAATTTATCGGTCGATTTTCGCCATTTTTATGATTTTTTGTAACCCAAACAAAGTAATCGATTGGATCACGAAAAAATGGTGTCGAAAGGGTCAACCTTCAACTTTCATCCAAAAATAATTAAAGCTTCATAGTGCATCTGAAGCTTGCACAAAAAAATCAAAATCGTGGCCGAAAAAGAGAAAAAACAACGAATCCAAAAAGTACTTCCTTCATCGTATTGTCCTTTTTTTATATCCAAAACTATGCTAATTTGTCAAACTTCTGCCCAATCTGATTTTATCCTCGGAGTTTGGGGTCTAGGCTTGTGGTCATTCGGATACTCTCAAAAACGGTTTTCATTAAGAATTTTTTTTTAAAATACTAACCGAGCAAAGAAGATGAAGTTTGGAGGATTTCTTCTCCACTCCTTGAGGCACCCCAACGTATTTTTTGTTTTCCGAAAAAATACAAAATGGCGGTCCAGTAGCTGTTTGAATGTATTCTACCGTCATATTTTTTGTTCTACGGCTAGGCTTCAATGAACCCAAACCGACATTAATTTTCGGGTGACCCAACGTTTGCTTACGGAGGATGGGACCTTGATCCTTACTTTCGTCAATATTAGACCCAATAACAACCGCTGGTTATTTGACTTTATGGTTTCAACATTTTTACTAGGTTTGATCGGATTTCCGTACGTTACCACTTTGGAGCCTGCGGTGAGACGAAAATTGTCACGGTGGGGTGTAGGTAGAAGATAAAAGGTTGAGTGTGGGCAGGAGAACAAAGGTGTAAGACAAATAGAGGAGAGGGTTGGAAGGCGCTAGAAAATGGAGGTCCGAGAAAATCGAGTGGGACAAGGGGATTCGTAGTTGTAACGCGATAATTCCGGGATATAGGGGTTGAAGAGGACGAAACGATTTTCTCTCGAGTAAGAGAAATGGAGAAAAAGAAAGAAATATGTGTAGTCGGATAGAGTGCTTTCAAATTGCTCCTCTTTCTTCACCCACACGTTGAAACGTACGATGGTAGGTTTGTATTGGGTTGAATCCACGTGATAACGCAAAAAATGTCTACGTGTGGGTAGCCAAGAAGAACTTAGGTGGAAATAGACGAGAACGTTCTCTCCTAATCGACGATTGTTCGACAGTTCCGATAGTTCGACCTAGGGGTCGCAACCTTCGAAGCAGTCTTCCTTTTTTTTAACCTTCCTGATCCTCGATCTCACTCTTGTACTTTTCCAACCTTCAACCGAGAATTTCCCGATCTTCGAGGGCACTTATGCTCCCTGACGTGGTGAACAAAGAGAAGAACCGGAGAAAGAGACCCAATAGGAAATTGCTGAAGGAAGAGGCCCCTGCTAAGAGAACTTAAAGTTTGCACCGTCGAATGGTCGTCTTTGCGAAGATCTGGAAGTTTCGTAGGACAAACAGGTCGAGAATGACCAGAGTAGAGACCTATAGAGGAGAGAAAGGAAAATCTCTATTGGACTATCGACGACTGCGAAATTCTTGTTTGTCCAAGCGATTACGAAGGAACCAAGGGGTGACCATGGTTAGGAAATCGTTTCAGATCGTGAGGCAACTCTCTTTGTTTTTGGTATCTTCTTCTTAGAGACCTTTCGAGAGGATGGAATTAGAAAGAGTATAAAGGGTCTTTGGAATCAAATGGTACCCTGTGCCAGCTGACGCAGACGATTCGCTTTTCTGGATCCATTTTTTTCTTCAACCCAAACAAATGGCGTTTCTTCAACTGGTGCAGGAAGAGGATCGAGTTGAAAGAGATTGTTGACTATTGGGGATCTAGCTAGTAAACAATGTGAGTACTTCCGGTGGAGCTTGCTGGGGTTTGCGAATGGGACATTACTGAAGTACTTCGAAGCTGTTCCATTTTGCCCCACGTGTGCTGTAGAAAATAGAAGTTTCGATATTCCAGGGTAATCGGAAATTGGCAGTCATGGCCCTAATGGACCAGAATCCTAGAATATTAATTTTGTCCATTTCTACACGTCATAAAACACCTCCTATATCATTGGTAGGTCGCACATAAACAGGGCCTAAAACGAGTCTGTCACGTGTCCGGATGATCGGAAATTTGCTTTATTGAAGAATCCCACTCTTCCGCTTGGGCTATTTCGAACCTGCGGTGATAAATATGGGTCGAGGGTTCCATAATCATTCACGGGTGTTGGTCCATTGGCCCTGTAGAGCACTCGCCTCAACTCCCTTCTAGGGGGCAAGAAAAAAAACGCGTTTTTCTGCTTCTCAAGCAAGAAACCGATGAAAAAGGCTGGGTGGTCCTCGCCCTCGATTTAGGGAAGAGGGAAGAGGCTGCGCAGCTGACGCAGCCCTCCATCTAGTGGTGTCTAGATTGGCGCACCTTTTTCTTTTTTCGACGATCGACTCGTCATGAAAAAGGAGGAAGAAAAGTTGGTCAAATCGAGGTCAAAATGATTGGCAAGGTCAAAATATTGGCAAGGTCAAAATTATTGGCAAGGTCAAAATTATTGGCAAGGTCAAATGATTGGCAAGGTCAAATGATTGGCAAGGTCAAAATGATAGTCAAGGTCACGATAATAGTTAAAGTCAAAATGATAGCCAAAATCAAAATAGTCAAAATTGTGGTGAAGATCACAATAGTAGGTCCAAAAGTGAACTAAAGCCTCATGGGCTCCTAGATCCATCCTAAGACGGACGGAAGGGAATTTGAAGCCCAATGAAGGGGACGGGACCGGAGAAAGCTTGAGGAAACGAGTTTAAGATGCCTCGGGATCGTTACCGGGTTGGTGATCCATTGGCGTAGCCAAAAGGGACCAGGTGTGTCCATACATAAACTAATCAAATCGTCGAAAAAAATCTCTATCTATAGACAAAAATTAGTCGATTCATTTTCGAGCCCGAGTTTTTGCATAAATATAAATAAATAAATAAACAATTAAATAAATTAATTAATAAACAAACATACAGTGTAAACAACGTTTTAAGCTTCGTATGTTGCGTTACGAATCATGTAAAAAAACAATGTTTGTTAAAACCAGCTCTTTTGTTAAATTTCTTCAACCCCTGAAAACCTATTGGCTACGCCAATGGGCGAGCCATGTCTGACGTCTCGTCGGGATACCGGTCCATCAATCTTCGGCAGGGGATGACGTTAATACCAGCCCTCGCTTCTCCATCCACCTGACAACCCTCTGCACTTCTCCAACCCCCTCGACCAACCCCTAACTTTCTGCCCACCATCAGAAACCGGCCTTTGAGAGAACTGATACGTACACCCTGTAGATATACATTAACCTCAACGTTTCTCCTAGGAAACGTAACACCCCCTTCCTCACGACCCTCATCGCCGAAGCAAACCCCTTTTGCACCCCTTTGCTCCTTTAAGAAGACCCGAGAATCTCACCTGAACGAAATAACATATCTTCGTAGAGTGCGCATCCGCGGTTTAACGGGCCGCGTCTAACGAAATCCCATTTCATCCGGGCTCGGAGCTTTCTTCACCGTCAGCATCCACATCAAATCCAGGGGGTTGAAAAGAAGGGGGTTGAGGCTTGGGAACGAGGGATATTTATGTCGTGTCGTGGTCGTTTCGCACCCTTATACATAAATTCATGCACCGCGAGCCCTTCCCATAGAAATTAGAATTATTTTGTACCCTACCACGATATGATGGATGCTTACAAAGTACGAAAAATATCAGGAAAAGATGAGGATAGCCCGATGAGAAATTCCATTTTTTATCGAATTTTTTCCGTCGATGGAAATACGGCTACAAACGACTTCGTGGAAATGTGGTTTTTTTCTAAAGCTTGGCAGGTCGCCATTTTTGAATTTTTTGTAAAACTAAAAATTGATTAGAGTGCCTAAATATGTATATAAGAAACCCTCCAATTGCCATTTTCCTAGCTTTATTAGCATTTTTGAAAAAAAATCCTGAATAAAAGTTGGTTTCCTAATACAGCAACGGACCTTTTCTCCAATACAGGAAAAATTGGGTTTTCGTTTTTTGGCCACTGGGCAGCCATTTGGTATTTTTTTGTAAAACTAAAAATTGATTAGAGAGCCTTCATATGTATAAAATAAACCCTCCAATCCTCAGTTCTCTAGCTTTTTTAGTATTTTCGAAAAAAAATCGTGAATAAAGCTCTTGATCCTAATTCAGGACCAGACCTTTTATACAATCCAAGAAAAATTGGGTTTTCCTTTTTTGGTCACTGAACAGCCATTTTGTATATTTTCGTAAAACCAAAAATTGACATGACAACTTAAATATGTATAAAATAAACCCACCAATCCCCATTTGCTTAGCTTTCCTAGTATTTTCGAAAAAAAATCCCGACTAAAAGTCTTTTTCCCCCAATGCAAAGGTAAGTTCTGAAATATGCAAGTTTGCTTGGGAAAAGTTCACAAGGGTACAAGCTTGTCCAAATGGGGATCTAGATAGTAGAGATCACGAGGCGGTAAGGGTGGCTTTTCAGAGGGGATGATATTTAATTCTCTGTGACGCGGTAGCGTTTCGGGGCTAATTGAATAATTAATTAATGACTCGAACGATGAGCTAGGGTAGAAAATTGTTCTTTCTCGTCTCATCGTTTTGGCTGTGTCACAAGCTTCCATATATACATATATATATATATATTTAAGGTTATAGTAAGGGTTCTTGGCTGATTGACGACACTGGCGAGGAATTTTTCTTTTTTTTCTGTTTAAGGGGGAGGAAAAAAAAAGTCTTAATCCAAAGTCTCTGATGAACGTGGAAAAATGGACTTTTCAACTTATTACTCGTGGGAGCGTGAAAAGATTATCGCTGATTGCGTTCGACGTGATAGGGGTTGAGTAAGATGAAGGGCGAGAGAGAGAGAGAGAGAGAGACATGGAAAGAAAACACTCTCGCACTATCAATTTCACTGGCGACGTGGAACTTTTTAAATTACATCGGCCGGGCGATCAGACTTCTTGGCTATGGTTACTTCCGGTCTCGATCCAACATGGCAACGTCACCCTAGCTGGCTAGTGATCGAACCTCTTTTTTTTTTTTTTACAGTCCCTTGAATTATTTCCTGGCGAGCGAGATTATCCATCGTGTCGTTATACTTTTGCTTCGCAGACTCGGACGACTTCACTAACAGCGGATAATAATTATGCATCAAAGTGAGCAGTGAACCGGGACCGGGTTCGTACCTTGGCGAGATAGTGATTGAGATATTCAGAGAAGGGACATGCATAGCAAGAGGACTATTTGAATTCCCAGCATCTGGCTGATGATGGCTATCGACAAATCTGGCTGTTTTGAGGACATGAGTTTTTTATGGTGTTTCATGGGGTTTATGGGACTTTACGGGACGTTATGGTTGGCTGTTTTAAGGACATGCGTTGCTTATGGTGTTTTATGGGTTTTTATGGAACTTTATGGGATTTTATAGGACATTATGGTTGGCTGTTTTGAAGACATGCGTTTCTTATGGTGTTTCATGAGATTTCAAGAAACATTATGGGACTGTATGGAACATTCACGAGTCGGCATGGGACTATTTGGAGTATTTCAATTCCGAGCATCTGGTTGATGATGGCTATCGACAAATCTGGCTGTTTTGAGGACGTGAGTTTCTTATGGTGTTTCATGGGTTTTTATGGGACTTTATGGGATTTTATGGGATTGAAGATCTTTTTCGGACTTCTCGGGGCTGAATGGGACTTTATGGGACTCTATGTGTTTTTATGGTTCTTTATGGGATTTTATAAGTCATTATGGGACTATAAAGAGTATTTAAATTCCAAGCGTATGGGTGATGATGGCTATCGAAAAATCCGGCTGTTTCGAGGACGTAGGTTTCTTAAGGTGTACAATCGAATTTTACGGGTCTTTATGGGTCCCTATGGGATTTCATAGAACTTTACTAGTTATCGAAAAGTTTGGCTGATACAAAGACGTGTAATTCTTATTTCTCGATCCTTTATGGGACTTTGAGGCCTTTATGGTACGTTAAGAGACTTTAACGACCTTCATGGGACTTTATGGGAGTTTATGGGTTTTTATCAAACTCCAGAGGTGAAAAAACCCTGAAGAAATATTTTCATAGGGAATTGAAGAGAATCGAACGAACATAGGATCGAGTATGGGGACCTGTTATTTCAGAGATGGTCCGGTCGATTCTCTTGAAAATAAAGAGCCATCGAAGTGTTCTCGACAAGCATGCTCCGCGACTAATCCAGTTTTCCTGGCCTCTTGGCCTCGTGGATTCGTGATCTCATCCATGAACTCCTCTACATCGAGCCTCTTCCTCCCCCCCCCCCTCCCTCTCTCTCAATTCCTCTATGGAATTCTCTCGTAGTCGTAAACTTCGTCCTATGGCTTAATATCTCTGCATCTGATGTCATCATCGTTGCAAACTTTGTATAACGCATAATCAACTCCTGTGAGTCGAGCCACCTTCACTCGGTGTAGTGACTCACGAGGAATATCACTTTGATGTCTCCCTTTGATTCGGAAACTCATGTACGCGATGGAAACCCCCTGAACTATAAGATAAGTTCTCCCACAAGCAGAAAAATTCTTCAAGGGATCCAATTATATGTTACTTCGAGGACGGACGTGATTAAAGTCAGTTAGCAACCTTGAGCGAATCAAAAACGAATTTTAAACAATTTTTTTTCAATGAAATACATTTTTTAAATAAAAAATAATAATTTTGTAAAAAGGTATTTAAGTGGCAAATCGTCGATTAAAACTTCATTTAAACTCGTAGCAAGGCATTAAAAATCCAATATTCTCTCGTTAAGATCGAAACTGATATCGTGCTTTCAACGTTGTTCCATTTTGCCCCACTCAGGAGTTAAAATGGGAAAAATGAAAATGAAATTAAAAATACGTATTTTTAATTTCATATTAATTACTTGGTTAATTTTATATTGAGTAT
The DNA here is from genome assembly GCA_030522765.1 of Ophioninae sp. B BG-2022a. Taxonomy (NCBI): domain Eukaryota; kingdom Metazoa; phylum Arthropoda; class Insecta; order Hymenoptera; family Ichneumonidae; species Ophioninae sp. B BG-2022a. Next base: position 28,243 of record JAPYZJ010000735.1, read on the forward strand.
TTTTTGAACAATTGGATTCAATTGAAATTCAATGAATGAATATGATAATAATTGAGGAATTTATTTTCGAGTTAAAAAAAATATATGCTTTTTTATTGAATTTATAACCCGATCTTTTTTTACCTAAATTTTTTATTGAATTAAATTTAAATTAAATATTATTTTGAATAAATAAATAAATATATATATATACATATAAACAATATTATATTATAACTATTTCAAGTATATATTAATATATACTTATATACCATTTGATAATATTTTATATTTATAATTAAATTATAAATATAATAATATTCTATAAAATATATATCCATAATTCGAAAAACTGATTTTTAATTCCAAAATCTTGACAAATCAGTCCCTAATTTTCAACGAACGACTAATTCGGAATTAATTGGAATTTAGAATTAATTGTTATATTCAATAATAAAATAACAATTAATTACTACAAAAAAAAAAACAAAAAAAAAAACAAAAATTAATCAAATTTCCAAAACCATTCCGAAAGCCCAAACAATAACTTTTTTTTTTTTATCGATCCAACTCAAAACCCTGAATCCTCGTTTTTCACGATGACTGATGACGAAAACCGATCCACGGTTATCACGGAATTATAGTCCGGCCAAAATTACATTTGGATGGAAAATCTCGGTCGTATCACGTTGCGTCGTGGGCTCTCGATGGAAATTGACGAGATCCTCGATGCGTAAACATCACCGTGCGAGTAACACGTGTATCGCGATCCAATAGACCGTGAACGCCGTTTCAACAATTCCAATTGTCCGGAATATGCAGGATACCAAGGGCCCTTCCGTCAACCCCTTTTGCATCGTCCTCCCCCACTCCTATACTCCAACAACCCAAAACCCAAACCCCAACAAGCCCAACCCCCGAAAATCGTACCGCCATTCACCCTTCGAAGCCACCGAGCCTTCCCTGTCGTCGACAACGTTCAAAAGAGAAGCTTATATATGTACGTTAACCAATGTGCTTATGTATCAAACACTGGCAATATTTACTCCGAAGTATATAGAACTGTTTGTCAAAATATGTATCGTCAAATGAAAAGCGTCGAGACTCGTATATATATACACATACATATACATATATATACATATAAACACATATATATGGATATATATACAAATATATAGGTATATATATATAAATATATATGTATATATATACATAATAAATGAATATATACATATATACACTCATATACATATACATACACGTACAAATGTTTTCGTGGTTCGACTAATTTCGTAATCGAATATTCATATTGTATTTTGACGAAAGTTTGTCGGCTGTCTCGTAAACCATACACCGGGTGCTCGGTTGAAATCAGTACATTTGAATTTTTTTTTGTTTTTTTTTTTTTTTCATTATTTGAGATATTCTGATTTTTTGGGAATTTTTTGGCCGGGTGCTGGGGTTTTTGAGGAGCTGGGGGTTGAAGTTTGTAATTTGGGGAAAATATTGATGGGTATTGGGTGTTGGGTTGGACGGAAGTGAACGTTGTGAAACTGGGGAAAACCCGTGACAGAATAGATGAGAAGCTTAGTTTTTTTATTTTGTAATTCTTTTATTTAGGAATTTTTTAATTTTTTTTTTGTATTTTTTTTGTATTTGTTTCGTAATTGATTAAAGTTTGATCATTTAATTTAACAATTTGTTTGATAATTGATTCAGTTTATAATTGATGTAATTGATGGTCGATGTTTTTTCGTATATTTTTATATATTTGTATTTCGTTCAATTTTTATTATTAAATCAGTAAGGATATTTAAAGAATCATTAATTAATTATTCAATATACATAATTTAATTTATAATAATTTTTTATTTGTTATCTATTATTTATTTATTTATTTCTTTTATTTATTTTATTTTATTTTATTTTATTTTATTTATTTACCTTTTCTTTTCTTTTGTTTATTATTAATTAATACATTATTACTATTAATTATGATTATTATTATTTTTTTTTTGGTTGATACTAATGAGACACACTGTATAAACTATGAAGCCAATTCGATTGAAATGAATTTTGGGCTGCGATACGAGAGCTTCGCATAAATAAGGATTCCTCATTCCAAAATACGAGATGTAATCTCACATATTTATGCTAAATTATGCATGTACGTGTACGTGCTCGGATATTTCAAGGATAATAGCTCGATCATAATTGAACTCTATATAGCTCCTGGTTATCTTGAGTTTTCTCGAAATTCATATTATTCTGCATAAACAAAGTTGAAACCTCGAAATTCGTTGCTCCCTCAATTATGCATGAATATTAAATTTTCTTAATGAGACGTCTTACTTTCTCTCTCTTTTTCTCTTTTTCTTACTCCATCCCACTTTCATGTAATTTACCGAAATGAAATTGCGCTAAAACACTTAAAGTTCCGAAGCAAATTTAACCGTGTTATTTATCGCTTTTTCTTTTCGAGCACCGGAGCATATTTTACGAACCTCGATTTATCTTCATTTGCCATTTTATATTCCCTTGTAATTTCATTTATTCGTCCACTTTTACTATTTATTTTATCGCTCAAATTTATTACTCCCGTCGATTATGAATTTGCCATTTTCCTCGTAAAGATATTGAGATAAAAGCGTCTTCTTAATTCCTTGTTTTTGACGTTTATTTTTCTTTTTGTAATTTCGATTTTTTTAAATTGATTTTGGGGAAAAAAAGTTTTCAATTTTTCTCTACGTATATATGGCTATGTATTGCACTCATACAATAAGTTTGAACATTTCATGAAATAAAAAAGTTTTTTCTTTGAATTTTAAAAAAAGTAAACCGTTTAAAAATTAAAAAAAAAGTAAATTTTAAAAAAGTAAGAAAAGTAAAGTTCTAGAGAAAAATGAGTACGAATTAAGAGAAGTATTTATGCAGTCTATCAAGATAATTGAATTATTCATTATTTTATTAATTAATTATTATTAATCAAATAAATATTAAATATTAATTTTTTTAATAACAATTAATTTAATTTGTAATATTGATAATTGATTTATGATTGATAATAAATTGTATTAAATAAATATTGAATGGAATATTAAATATTAAACATTGAATTTAACTAACATTGAACTTATTAGTTAAATAAATATTAAGCAAACTAAATAAACGTACTTGAACGTAAATAAACAATCTAAATACGTGCTTTCCTTTATTGCAATATTTACAAGTAATTATTCCTCACTTTTTATCCTACTTTTTTTCAAAACCATTTGATTTTTGTTTTCTTTTTAAAATTTCAATTTTTATTGGAAACGTTACATAACAGCATGATCTACGAACACGAAGAATAAATTTCCAGCACGAAGTGCTCTTGACTCACCCTCTTTTTTTCCACTTCTTTTTTCATAGAGCTTTTTAACGGATGTTTGACCGAAGATGAAATGGCCCATAGAGTGCGATACATATATAATAGGCGTTTTCCACATACCTGTGTATACATTTATAATACGGAATATTGGAGTAGTAAATGATATTATTCATGAGAATTGGCTGGTGCAATTCGCCTCTTCGAGTATACGCTCGCGAGGGAATTTCGATACGTGTCACATTAAGCTCACGGATCGTTATACAAAGAGGGATGTTTGATTAAATCGACGCGTGGCGGATACGCCGCTTGAAAATTCACCAATCAGCGCAATCTCCCGCAAACCCCTTCGCTGCCTTTATCACTATCACCTCCACCCCCTCTCCCCTCACCTCCTCTCGCGGACTCGTTAAACCCTGGTGAGAGAAATTCCAAAAAAAAAAAACTTTTTTTTTCGATACTACGTTTGGTTAAATTTTGGAGGTTCGAAAATGCCGAAAAAACGCCCTTAAAGTGCTTAATATATATTATTTATTAATAAATAAAGGCTTAATTATAAAGTTTATTTATCAGTACTCTAAAAGTGCTAATAAATTAATTTATATAATATTTGTACGATTTATGGTGCAGCAATTCGTACTTTTAAGCTGGGGGCCATTTTCCCACCAATCGCATTTTTCGACCTCCAGCAGGTCCAATTTTGCCAATCGGGGGTTCGATCGATGTTACATTTTGACAGCGGATGGTGAATTTTTAATACTTATCGTGTGGAGCCTCGAAAAGTGAAAATACTGATCGCCCAATTTTTGTAAATTAATAATTCGTTAGTGGAAATCTAGAATCATTAATTGATTTCATTTTTCATTGATTTTTTTATATAAAAATAACTCGGCGATTTTTATATATTTTTGCAGTTGTTGTTTTTTTGCATTTGAGGGGTAGAATAAATATTGGAGATATATGCTTCACTTTTTTTTTATTTTTTTCAACGTACTTACGAAAATCGACAAATTGCATTAGGCCTTTAATTTTTCTTACGAAATAATTCTCCTAAAAAGAGAAATGTATTTTTCCAAGTCGAAAATATTGAGGGTTGTTTTTGAGAGGGAGAGTGAAAGAGGAGGAGGGAAGAAAGAAAAATCATCGTAATCGTTGTTTCCAGAACGTGACGTACGTGATGTTGAACGGGGTTGTTGGATCAAGTATTCTCCAATTTCCTCCCTCACCCTCCGTCCCTCTTTACGCGTCCACACAAACACTCCCACACGCGTAACGTCCTTCCATCCACCGCTCTTCCAAAGCCTTCATTTTTGTCCCTCTCATTTCGGTTTTATTCGACAAAAGCATTGGTTTGCCGAAGTCACGGGGAAACTGTAGAAAACCCGTGCCAGAATAGATGGACCCCCCATTTTTATTACTTTCTCATGCGAAGAATTCCACTAAAGTATCTTTATCAACATTCTCAACTGATTGATTCTGGCGCTAGCCAGTAAACATCAAAACGGTCACCACTCCGAGTACTGGGTCTGACTGTTTCTCAGTCTAATTTTGTACTTTCGATAAAAACTCTGGCATATTCGTAATCAGCGGAAAATTTACGATTAAATTGACCCTTTTAATACTGTTAAAACGGAAAAAAAAAATTTTCGACTTCTCCGGCCAGTTTCTCGGAATCTCGAAAATCACGAGATTTCAAAAGGTCGTAGAGTGAGCTTCTTCTATGCTATAGAGATTTATTTAGTGTGTTTGGAAAAGGTTTTTGCCTGACTTAAATAATGGCGTTGGATTCATATCGATATCGCTTGTAGTTTTCCCGGAATGTCCAGTTGAAAAATCGCAAAAATAGAGGCAAAGGGGTATGTATGGAGAAATTGTCAAAAATCGATGGTCCAACTTTGAAATTCTGCCAAAAATCGAAAAATCATCGGATTTCAATAATTAAAAAAGCATTTTGAAGGGAACATCATAACGAAGAGATTGAGCACAGGTTGGAGTGCCAAATCCTCAAGTAAAAAAAGTTATCGATGTTTTAGTGAAAAAACTTTTTTTCCCCAAAAAGCGAAAAAAATTTTGCATTTTTAATATTTTTTTTATCCGTCCATTTCGATGTAATTTTATCCCCTGAGGACGAATCCACCCTTAATTTTCCCCAAAACTCAAAATTTCCATGGAAAAATCGTAAAAAACTTCTAAAAACACGATTTTTTCTGCTTTCTGCAGTGCTTTCGACGAAAATTCGATAATATTCATAATCAGCTGAAAATTTTCAATTGGATAGACCCTCAAAACTATTTTAGAATCGAAAAGTGTGCGAATACCGAAAAGTTGCCTCTTTGCAGCGCCCACTTGTCTAAGCAGTTATTGCCCCCCCCCCCCTCCTACCATTTTCTCGGGCTTAGGAGAATCTTGACGGTATCGAGCAAAAGTTTTATTTAAGTATCTGAATCGATGGCGTGCGCCCACGGTATATTCGATCGACGCCATATACGTATATATGAACGGAGAAAGCCAAGTATATCAAGTGGTACGTAGTCGGGAGGGATGAGAAAAGCGTCGACGGTGGAAAGGGTTTTCATGTATTCCGAAAGCAATATAAAAGTGCTCGGTTCTCCGATCTTCTTTTCTCTTCGGCTTCCACTTTTTAAACCTCCCCTATCATTGGTCACCCCACACCCCCAACCCCCTTTCTGTTCAACCTCCCACCAATCTCTGCTGCTCACTGGCCTCTTCTTAACGTTCCTATATTTTGTGTCGTACGGTAAAACTTGTGTCCCGTCTACTTCTTTTCCTCTCCATCGGTCCCTGGCAATACGATAAATATGGATGTGCTTCTCACTTATAGATGAGTCTGCGGGCGTAATACTTTTGCGATACGGGCTTTCCGATGTCAAGTCGGGCGTAACTTTATCCTTAGTGTGCTTGCGAACATTCGTGGATCGTTTGCACCATTTTTATTGACGAATCCGCGATTTTTGCATAAAAAAGTTAAGCGGCGTTGCGCATTGCCAATACTTGGAGCGGTGACCGCTCAGTTGTGCACCGAAGGGCGTATCAACCAGTTAGTGGAACCGCGATACTTTTGAGAACTTAGTTTAGATCGTTTGATCACTGAGAGTCAAAAAATCCGAATTGTAGGGGGTCCATCTATTCTGGTACGGAAAAATGATGCCAGAATAGATGGACCCCCTATTTTTATTTCTGAAATCGTGGTGTAAGTATATTAATTATGATTTGGAGACCAGAGAATTGAAACGGACTTCGCGATACTTTTGAGAGCTTAGTTTAGATCATTTGACCACTGAGGACCAAAAAATCCGAATCGTAGGGGGTCCATCTATTCTGGTACGGATAAATGATGCCAGAATAGATGGACCCCCTATTTTTATTTCTGAAATCGTGGTGTCAGTACATGAATTATGATTTGGAGACCAGAGAACTGAAACGGACGGGGGTCTATCTATTATTATTTTTGAAATCTTGGTGTAAATATGTTAATTACGACCTGGAGACCGGAGGATTGACATGGACGGGGGTCCATCTATTCTGGTACGGAAAAATCATGCCAGAATAGATGGACCCCCTATTACTATTTCTCTTGGCAATGTAAAACCGTTGGGTCCGTCTATTCTGGCACTGGAAGATTGTGCTCGAGCCAGACCTCTCGTTTCTAACTGAATCTTTTTTACCACTGCGTTTCTCCCGAGTGGAGGAAAATCTAGATTTCACTGTATACGCGAAAAAAAAAAAATTGGTTGTGAGAAAAAGTGGTGGAATGCAGGATTAACCGTGCCTGATGCAGACTCGTTACCAGGATCATCCCCTCTCTTTTTCTCTCTCGTGACGATAGGGGTGTGAGAAAAAAACTTTGCACTCGGCAACTTTTAATGTCTTTGCCACAAGATCCCACCCAACCGGTTGGAGTACGTTGGAGAAGTGGAAGAAGAAAAGCTGCTCTGGATATGCTCTCGTGCTTTTCTTCCCTCAGTCATCCCTTTCATCCTCTTTCTTTTTCCACCCTCTTTTTTTAGCCAACCCCCGTGGTCTCTCTTATTTCTTGTCATTTTTGCTTAGCGTTGCTTTCTTTCCAGCCTGCGTTAGAACGAGTACTGTATACCCCTTAAACTCTCGTTTTCTCATCGCTAGTTGGCTGCTTTACCGACATTCACGCCGAGCGTTTGTTGCTCTCGGAAATGACGCTGAAGAGGTCGAGAGAGAGAAAGAGGGATAGACAAAGGTCCTTAAGGGTGGAGTTGTCTGTTTAGTTACGGGATATCTCTACTGCGAAAACTTTTCGAGCCTCCCTTTTTTTCTCCCTTCTCTTTCACCCTGCCAGCTTTTCTTTCAGACTGCGCTTCTTTCAGACCTTCCTATGTTTCTCCATCCCTCGGGCCCTCGTCCTCTGACTGCCGAAAGCAGGCTCTTCCCCCTCGGCATCATAACACGTTTATTCGTCTTGCATGAGCCTCGAGAACTGAGGATTACCTTAAATATGTAAATAACAGGAATATTTATGTTCTTCAGAGCTGCTAGTGAAGCGAGAACCAGCGAGAGATGGGGAGGGGGGGGAGGATGATGAAGGAGAAAGGAAGAGCTAAAAAGGGGACGTTGATAAATTGAAGCTGAGATAAATATCAAGGGTGAAACGATCTCTTCCTATCCTGCTAATTAATCCTATCTGCGATTTAAAAAATTCATCTTTTTTTTAATATTATTTTTATAACAAATTAAATAACGTCGATGTTGATGATTTATCGCTTATTTCATTGCGTTGGTGGTATTTTATAAAATTAGCTTGAAGGGTGAAACCAATACTGAGCGGAATTTCGCGAGTCCAATACTCGGAGCGGTGACCGTTCAGCATCGGCTAGTGTATATGTCCGTCAGTGAAAGACCAGTAGTTCTGAAACCTTGATTTGAATACTTTAAACCAACCAGGCAACCCGAGAATCAAAATAATGGGGGTCCATCTATTCTGGCATGGGTTTTCCACGATTTCCCCGTGCCCTCATCGAGGTAAAATGTACTTTAAATCTGCAGCTGCCAACGGAAGTGAATTTTGATTGACAAAATGCATGTAGGGTAATGACAGGAAACGGTCCGAGAAGGAAAATACTCAAAAGCCCTTTACTTCCGGTTTGTTTGGGTTAGTACCGATAAAAAAAATTTGAAAAAAAATAAAATAAACGATCCGCTGCAGTTTTTCCTCATCTCTTCCATAACGAAACTTAATTTATCACATAAATAATACAGAAAACGGGATATTCACTAAATTCGCGATATTCCGACAACGTTACGATCGGGATTACCGAGTAATTTCCGTTTCCGTCCATCGTGTTGGCGAATTGAAAAATAAAAAGTCGAGAAATTGCGGATGTCCGTACGATAATGAAGCGGGAGTTTTTTTCTTGGGCGAACGGTCGCAAAAAAAAAAAAGGGATGAGAAAAGGGTCGATGTTGGTACCGTTGCAGAGGCGGGG
>JAPYZJ010000736.1:0-52203 GCA_030522765.1 Ophioninae sp. B BG-2022a
TATCGTTGCCGATCGATGAAAGATCGGTATCGTTGCCGATCGATGAAAGATCGGTATAGTTGCCGATCGGTGAAAAATCGGTATGGTTGCCGATCGTTACAAAATCAGTATCGTTGCCGATCGATGAAAGATCGGTATCGTTGCCGATCGATAAAAGATCGGTATCGTTCCCGATCGATGAAAGATCGGTACACTGACAGAAATGTATCGTTTCTTTAACCACATTTGAACCATATTTTATATTTCGCTAAAGGGACAGTGAAATTTTATAGTTATAGTAACCGCCTAACATCTGGTGCCGCTTATTGATATTTTGGCAGTTGCGTTAATATTTTTGATATGGTTAATGAAACCACTGAGTTACAAGCATACATTAGTTATATAATACTATACAATAGAGGAGATTTCGATAAAATGTATATTTCCTCACACTAGTACAAAAAAATACCTCCAACATCCTGACAGTAAACACAATGAAAAAAAAAATGATATTTGTGACCATGTTTTTCATTCCGTTTAAGGAACAACAGTATGGGACTGCTAATTAATATTCTACCAGTTGCATTAACCCTTCATAGATAACCTACGTCGAAACGACGTAATCGATTTTTAAAAATTGTAAAGTTCTGTAAAGTCAGAAGTACCTTGTTTTGTTCTTTAATTTTTTTTTCTAATAAAAATATGAATAAACTTTGATGTTTTTCATTTACTCACAATGAAATTACATACACTAAGACATAATATCACATTCAAAAACCTAATATACACAAAATCCAAAATAATAATAATTGTATGTTAACGAAATAAATGTCTTTTTTTTTACATTATGAAAAATAGCCCCCCCCCCCCCCCCTACATCCTAACAGTGAACGCATTGAGAGGGAGGCATGGTACCTTCAAACATATAAAATATGATTTTAACCATATTTTATATTTCGCTCAGGGAACAAAATTTTATAGTCAGGGTAAATGGTAAAAATATAGTACATCGTTTATTGACATCTTATCGTTTGCATTATTGATGCATGTATGTTTCTTTGTTTTCATTTTTTCTACAATTATTTACAATATACATACAATTATTTACAACAATATATTCACAACGATTTAATGGTTTCCTGTGCAACAATTATCTGTGAATAAATTTGATCGTCGATACCGGGACTCGAATCTACCTAAGCCTGTAATCAACTATGACCTAACGCTCGCACACTAACCACTTCGCTATTGACTAATTGCGAGTTTCTTATCCAGAAAACGAGCCGCACGTTCATTGCACGAAGAAAGAAATTCTTAAAGGATAGATCTCAATATACGCATATTATATTCATAGTTACCATGAGAATAGTAAAAATTTGAGCACAATAGTAGAAGTTAGATTCTTATAGAACCTATCGCATTGTATATCATTATTATTGATGCGCTGACTTTTTAATAGCAGTGAATGAAATATATTCATAGTATAAATTTTTTGACAATAGTTAATATTTAGTTCGGGAATAACAGATTGTAAACATGTCACTAAAATCACATAATAACACATACATTTCGTTCATAGTTTTATTGACCATATGTTATTCGTGATATCAATACAGTATGGTGAATTTTGTTATTCCTTCCTTTTCCATGAGCATTTCTTTTAAGCATCGTAGACTTTTCCATCAGTATGTAATAGCATATGTTTATGACGATTTGAACTATGTCTTATGATGCAATCGGTTATATGGATAGTAGTGGGTGTCCTACAAAAACACGAGGCTAACCATGGGAAGAACGGTTGAAATAATTGTCTATTTTGGGATTGCAAAAAACATATTTTTCAACGGTTAGTGAAAAACGCATAGTTGTTAAACTACTAAAACGTAGTTACCTCAACGGCAATTCGTTAACGTCTTTTCCATCAGTAAATGTTACCATGACGTTTTTCATATGTTATTTTTTATAAGATTATCTAGCTAATAATATACGATAAATGTAAATGTTTAGTATATGGAAATTAAACATTTTAATACAAGAGTAAAAGTTTAAACAAAACATTAGCAGTAGCATAGATACCCCGATTTTTTAATAGAATTGAATTTACAATACCGATATTGTAAAGCCTTTTACAACAGGGTAGTAATTTCAGTCGTAATGAATAGTCAAACGCGGTACTAAAATCGCATGTTTCAATACACATTTAGTGTATCGTTCCATTAAACATATTATAATTACTGAAACAAGAAACAGTAGGAAATTCGATTGAACTGTCATACGCGTTTGAACAATACGCGTTTTTTGTAAATTCCATGCATTTTTCTCTCAGTGTATCGTTACGGATCGGTAAAAAAATCGGTACGGATGCTGATCGGTGAAAGATCGGTATCTTTGTCGATCAGTAGGAAGTCGGTATTGCTGCCGATTGGTAGAAGATCGGTATTAGTATCGATCGATATTATGGCCGATTGGTAAAAGATTGGTATAGATGTCGATTGGTGAAAGATCGGTATAGATGTCGATCGGTAAAAGATCGGTATAAATGTCGATCGGTAAAAGATCGGTTAGAAGTCGATCGATAAAAGATCGGTATAGATGCCGATCGGTAAAAGATCGGTATAAATGTCGATCGGTAAGAGATCGGTTAGAAGTCGATCGATAAAAGATCGGTATAGATGCCGATCGGTAAAAGATCGGTATAGATGTCGATCGATAAAAGATCGATTGTTTCTAATCCCAGCAGTAAGTAAACTCACCGTGTACGACGACTTTCGTTTCACAGGCATGTCGCCGAGTCAGAACGGCCAACAGACGACACCACCGATGATGCAGCCTCAACAGCACAGATCTCGATGTAGCAGCGTATCGGGGGGTAATCAGACACCGAATCCGAATTGTCAGACGCAATTCGGTATTGGCGAGCCGCAGAGATAAAACGTGGATCGCTCGATGAATTATGGGATTCCCGCACATCCGGGAGAAAATGTAACGAACCCTCGAGTTTGCAACGAAACGAACGAGAGTAGGAAAGAGAAGAAGCAAAACAAATGAAAGATTAGGCGACAGGAGAAAGAGAGAAACGCAAAGAGAATCGAATCAGGAAAGAAACAACAGACGAGGAAATTTTTCCCGATTTGTGTGCTTCGAACGAGCAGGAAAGAGAGAGAGAGAAAGAGAGAGAAGTGAGGAATTACGTCACGAATATTATCACGAGTGCGCGCCCTCGAATCGTCCGTCGACGAGCAACTCGCAAAAATTTGCAATTCCGAAGGGAAAAGAACCCACGAACGCCCATAAATGATGAAAAAATTGCAATTATTACGAAATAACGAATGTTCGTGATATCGTTTCGGTCGTATCGTATCGAGGCATAGAAACGAGGAATAACACGAGTACGCGAATTCTCGCTCGAATTCGCATCCGCGAATCTTCGCTCAAGATGATAGTGATGAGAAAACAGTTGGATCGATTCTCGTCGTTAATAATCATCCTCCGCAATTTTGCGCGTCGATTCCTCGAGCCCTAGGACTGTAGTTCCTAAATAATATCGCTGAAATAATAACAATAATACGCCGAAATCACAGACGCGCGTATCTGAGAATTTAAAAAGTACAAGGATTTTAAAGAAAGACGTTTAGGAAATATCACTAGCGATTAAACGAGAAAAAAGGAAGGACAAAAGGAACAATGAAAATGGCAACGAGACACCTTGGTCAACAATTTTTCGATTTCTCCTTGTTTCCGTCGTTCTTGTCGTTTGTACTTGTTTTCCGATCAAAGCGGAGAGTTGAAGAAGCGCGAAGGGAAAATTCTCTAGAATTGCACAATGCGGAATTTTTTTTTTCATGGGCTTCGAAGTTAAAGAGCAAGCGGAAGGAAGAGAGGGCTTGAAAGAGAGAGAGAGAGAGAGGGAAAGGAATATTTCTCTTGCGAATACGCGCTTTTTTGCGTTGAGAAAATCAAACTGCAGGAAAAAAAGGACAGAAACGAAAATCACGTTTTTCGCATTTGTTTTCTTTACTTCAGTACATCTTCGGAGAGATCGCTTCTGAATCGAGCATGAATTTCTCCGCGGATAAATTTCTCTTTTCTTCGTGTATCTTTCTCCCAAACAACTCATGTACATACATACAAACCCAAACAAAAAATTCAACGTTATTTACAACAAAAGACAAAAACGTAATCGAACAGATTGGGAGTCGCGGTTTCGTGTTGAGTCCGAGCGACAAATGTACCGCGTATTGTGCGCTTTTTGACAATTCTATAGCCGTGTAGGTGAGAAAATAATCGATGTCGTTGCCAATCGGTTAAAAATCGATATTTTTTGCCGACCGGAAAAGAAATCGGTGTCACTGCCGATTGGTAAAAAGATCGGTATCGTTTTCGACTGAAAAAGAAATCGGTATCGTGACCGGTTGGTAAAAAATCGGTATTGTTATCAACCCGTGAAGAATCGATATGATTGTCGATCGGTTAAAAATCGGTATGGATGCCGATCGGTAAAATAATCGGTACCAACTTGTGAAAGATCGGTATGCTTGTCGATCGGTATTAAAAAATGTTGCCGATCGGTAAAAAATCGGCATCGTCACCGATCGGTAAAAAAATCGATATCGTGGATGACCGATGAAGTAATCGGCGTGACTTGCTATCGGTGTAATTGTTTGCAAAAACAAACATGAGAGAAAATGATTGCAATTCTCGGACAATAATCACTGTAAAAGAAAATGAAGGAAAAAAAGGGAATATGATTTATTTTGTATACTCGTTCTCTCTCTCTCTCTCTCTCTCTGTTTCTCTTCTCATAGATATAAACATATGCGACGTGACGGCTCGCGTCAATTTTCGTCCTAGCGTTATAGTCATATTCGTGGAGATGAGTCAGTGTCCGTCGAGCTATAATAGTTATATCAGCGGCTTTTACACACAATGTGTTTATTGCCGTCCCTATTTTCCCAGGCTCGAGTCTTCGCGTCTCTTCTATGTAAATAATTCGAAGAATCGAGCATCCGATGAGTGTCAGATTTTTCGCCTATTTGTTTTTTTTTCTCGATATAGCATCGAGCTAAATGCCGCACGAGCATTTATCTCGACTTTTTGTGTTAATAATGTGTAGGCTATATATGCGTTTTACAGTCGAAAGCCGTTGTCAGTTTGTACTCGTTTTTCCTAGTGAAAACTCCTTCCGAACGAACACCCTCTTTGGAACTAGCTTCTAGTGAAAACCAGATGTACGATTAGAAACCCAAACGAGAGTCGAACTCCAAGAAAGAACTTTCATGAAAATTGATTCGTTCCGTTGCAACTTTTCCCTAGTCGAGACAACTTTCGGTTCGTTTGGGGCTTTCCCTTTCCTAATTGAAGCAAGCTTCAAATAAATTCTAACCTGAAGTTTTATCGGTCGATTCGAGTTCCCAGGCTGACAGCCACGAAGTCATTTGGAAGAAACTAGTTCCAGGTAGGGAAAACGCGTTTTCATCAACGGCTCTCAACCGTAACGTATTCGCGCGAGTTTTTGTTACGTTACGAATATTATATGAAAATTAATTTTTTTCTATACATATATAAAATATACAAATACCGTTTATGTACATAATTATAAAACAAATTGTCTAAATAAATAATTGATAATGGTGCTTTCATAGAAATCTTCGTTGTCTCTCTCGGGATCGATAAACATCCGGGATTTGATCCGTCGTTATGATCGACGCAACCGTGGCCCTCGAACGATCAATTTAGCGTTTTCGATTGGCGGAAAGTATCGCGGGGGAACGAAGCTTAAGTTTTGTGATGAAAAAAAATGAAGAAAAAAAAGAAGTTTACGAAGTGTACGATCTTTTGTTTTTCTTTCCGAAGATTATGAATATATTATCACGTTATTATTATTATTATCATTCGATATTATCGATATATCTATAACTTATGTACATAGTTCGGACTGAAGATAAATAAACAATTGGGAATGTTGCTTTCGTAGAAATTGTCTTCGTATGAAAAACTAACGGCGCGGCGATTGATCCTGCTTTTGTTTCTATTCCTTCTCCCTTTAAAGGGAAGGAGAACGTTGATCGCCTCGAACTCGCTCGAGGATCCAAATTTTCGTGTGAAATCCCGATAAGCAAGAATGAGAAGAGCGGCGATGGCCATCAGGTCGCCGTTTCGACGCCTCTTCCAAGGCACGTCCAGCGATCGGGAACCGGCAAAAAATACCGATCCATCGCCGCTATAAATCTCGCTCTGTACTCTTCCGGCGATACGATCGTCGGCAACTTTCCCTGTCCACCCAATATTCCGGACTTCTTTACCATCGTTTCCAATTTCTTGTCCCACGTAAAGGTGCGAATGTAGTCTGGAAAGAAAAAAAAAACTTTTCGGTTCAACAGTCTATCTCTGGGAGGCGGAGGTAAAAAGTTTTCGATACAAAAAGACATCTTTGAATGGAGAAAAAGTTTTTTATCCAAAAGCCCATCTTGAGGGGAAGGGGGGAAGAGAAAAAGTTACCAATGTTAAAGATGTATTTTTTTGGGGGTGGTAATGGCGACTCACCGATTATTCCAAGCACGAGCTCATTCGAGTTTGGCTCGAGTCCCACTAACAATGAATAATCCATTACGGAATTGTCCGCCAGAAATTTGGTATCCTGCTCGATCGCTTTATTAAGCACGGCTTTCGAGTGCGATTTTATATACAGAGGCGAATCGCAGCTCACTGAAAATTGATATTTAAAAAACACGGAAAGTCAATTAGCCGTGGGAAAGAAAACATTTGGTTCTTTTTTTTTGGAATTGTCGATTTTTTTGAAAAATCGTTTTAGAAATAATTATTTATCGTTTTTGTTTCAAGAGACTCTAAATTCCTTTTGCCAACGATCAATATTACGGCTGTGACGCCATAAAAGGAAAAATAATTACATATAAATAATCAATCATTAGAAATAATTAGAAAAATAATTAATAACTAGACTGTGGAACATTGATAAAATAGAAAAACCCAGCAGCACCAATCGCGGATTTTTGAACTCACTGTTCAATAAATTTTCGTCCAAAAGTACGAGCTCGCCCTCGGAATCGGCTTCTTCTGGGTTGACCAAACGATTTCGCACTGAGCCCTTCAGGTCGAATTTGTCCGTTATCGTGCGGCCGTAAAACAAATTCTCCATTACGAGAACGCTCGTTCTCAGGGCCGCGTTCGTCGTGTTATTCTTGAACGAGACTCGATAAACGCCAACGATCTTTCCCAAGAGTGTCGGTTGCCTCGTGCGCTGACACTTTTCCATATACGCGAAATAATTTGGCGCAAAGTTCAAAAATATCTGCAACTCCAGACGCGACAGTTCCTTGAGAATGAAACGATCGTCTGGAACAAAAAAAATGAACGGAATCTTTCAAAAACTTGCGTTGAACGTACCAAGTGATTTTAAGAATAGGTAATTATTAGGATGCTTTTCATTTGGGGGAGAAAACGTTTTTCGGATGATTTCACAAAATACAATTATTTCACGTATTTTTAATCGCAACTTGAAGGTTATTAGAAAATTAAATCGTTATTTTTTAACATATTTTAAATATTTTTAAATCCACTTAAAAAGCTACAGTTGTATTAAAAAAATTGAGACATTAGGCAAATCAAGCCTATTAAGAGTCAATGAAGGTAGGATACGTTTTTCAAATTCTGATTAGGCATGAAAGGGAAATGTGAATACAGAAGTTTCCAGTATTCCCTTTCCTCATTTATCAAAACTTCAATGTGCGATACGAATCTCAAAAATCAATTTGGAAAACATTTGTCGATAGCAAGCTCGATTTTTCAGATAATGCCAATTTAATTTTTTAATCTTCGAAAAATAAATCTATTTCTTTTTCCAAACTCGAAAAACAAGAATCGCCTCGAACTCGATGAAAAAATAAAAACCATTGCACAACTCTAAAACGCGAAATCAAATACGAGACCCGTGAACTTCCGTTCCATAGTGGCTTCCGGTTTTACCTCGACTTTTGCAGAACGCGCTTCCGCTCTTGCCACCACGAGCGGCCCACTGGACACTCCGGCAAAGACTCCTGGTGAATCCGTCCTCGCCGCACGGCAAAACGTTTTCTCTCAACGCGGCGAATTGGGCCGCGAAATAAATGCGACAATAAAAATTGGTCGTGGCGTCGTGAAACTGTACTTCGATGTAAGTCTGTTGCTTGATCGCTTTTTTGTCCGGATCTTCGATCTCGTTCGTGCTCGACGATGTGTTGTTATTCGCCGAGCCTGATTCGTTAGAAACGATGCTTCTATCGGCGTTCTCGCCAATTGGACTCGCCGGACTCGGACTGTTGCCCCTTAGGAACGAAAGAACCGATGGTCGCTTGAACTCGGGGCCTGCCTGGGATGTAGACGATGTCTCGTTTCCAGTATCACGATTTTCCGGAAACTTCCGCCTGTATAGAGGGCTGGAATTTTGCTCCGTTCCACGGGTCGTCGTCGGGAGTATCTCTGCTAGCGCGTGCTTGTAATCGTGAGAATCCAGAGCGTAAGCGATTATCGACGAGGGCTCGGTTTCGTAAACGACCATCGGCACGACGGACCTGTTAATTGCAATCGTACATCTTTAGCCGTGATTCTAAAAAAATCGACTTTAAGGTAGTCCTATCGGAGTAGATCAATTCATGAGATTTATATGATTTTTTTGTATCATTAAAAATTTTAGAATATTTAGTTATTTCATTGAAATTTCGATGCCACTTATCGATCCAATTTCCGAGTCATTAATATTTGAAAATTGGAATTTCTCAGGGCAATTTTGCTTCGGTAGGTGAAAAAAGCCAACTTCCGGTTACTCCAAAAAGATATATACCACAGAAATTCCACGATATTCTCACCAAAAAAATGAGATTTAGATTCATCAAACACGTAAAAATCTAATAGACTAACGAAAAAAATATGATTGTCGAACAATTTTGTAAGTTATATTGATTTAAAATGAACATCCGAGTAACGATACAGAATTTACGATATAATATCGTGACAGGAAAGATCATCAGTTGAGTACGCCCGGACATGCCGAACAAAAAAAATGCAACGTTGTCACAAGTAAATCTAATAAGACAACAAATAATAGTTGAGTCAGTGCAATGATTATTAATCAATAACTTAATGATTTATAATAAACTGTCGACTTATTGTGTTCACTTGGATAAGCTCATTTAATATTAATTAATTTTACCTCATATATTTGAGATTTCGGAAAATCATCATTTAGACATGTTTCGTTACATGACTAGTCTGCATCGAAAGGACTGCCTTAAATTAAATAATAATGATAATAATAAATGGCAATTTAAAGAATACCAATAATTACCCAAGCGGAAGCGAATGATGCTCGCAGGACGCGAGTGGGTTGGTAATGGGATTGGCGATACTCGTGGATGGCAAGAGTTGTGAGAGAATAGTTTTCTTCTTTTTCTTTCGATCGGGAGGCAGATGATCATCGGAGGTGATGGGAAATACGTCGGAGTGGGATCGTTGATGATGAAATTTGGGTGATTCTTGAACGACGACGATATCATCGGGATGCGATTGATCGTTGTTGGCCTCGTTGTCGGAGCTCTCGAGTGTGTCGCCACAATTGTGAAGATCGTTCTGAACAGCATTGATGACATCGACAGCGTTGTAATCGGCGGACATTGGGCTGAGATCTTCGATCTGGGATTCAGAGGCGGTGTCCTCGGTGATGTAGCCGTCGGTATCGAAGAGACCACCGTTGCTACCGCTGGTGAGAGTTCTCTCGGTGAACCGTTTGACTCGATCGTCCTTTTTTCGAGACGCCGTGATCTCTTGAATCCTCGCGTTCCACGTTACGACCGCCTCGGTGATGAGCCTCTTCGTTATAACGATACCATCCTCGATCCTGAACATGAGAAACTGCACTTGCCTCTCGGATGACCTACCGGCCATCTTTTTGTTCTCCAATGTTGGCGATGTGATCTTCAATTGGATCTCCTCGATTTTGCTCTTGAAGTACTGCTGGTCTTTCGACAATTGTTGCTTGAAAGACGTTAGAGCTTCGGCTGGTTGTTCGCTCTGGAGATTCGACAATTTCTCCCGTATACACGTAAACACCTCGTCTCCCTTCAACGCCAAACTCTTTATCTCCTCGATCACGTTAGCGTGCTGACGCGCCTCGTAACGTATCCTTATCACTGGCGGTGGCAACGAAATCTCCCATTGTGTTATCTTAACGTAACGAAACATCGCCAGCATGTTTTTACGCGCGAAGTATTGGCAATGATCGTGATGAAGGGAGTGACGACACGTGGCATCACCTCGACGCGTATAAATACCCGCGTGAAAACGTAACTCGAGATATTTCGCGAACGATAGAGACCACGTGTCCGAGGACATCGGTACGACCGGGGAGACCGTTTTGCACTTGGAACACTTGCTCCACATGAGTATACGATCGGTGTTCTCCTGGCGAAACGGCACCGTGCTCATCGCGCTCAAACTTATGTGGAGGCAGCCATCCTCATGAGCGAAACGCCGAGCGTGCTGAGCGATCTCCGCTCTGCAGGATTGAGCCGGACATTCGTACTTGTTAGTCAAGCAATAACTCTCGAGAAAACCGCCCAGTGCGATATCGTTACGACCGTACAAATCCATATTTACGACCCACGGATTAACGCAGAAAACCGGCGCGTCTGTACGACCGTGAGAG
Organism: Ophioninae sp. B BG-2022a; assembly: GCA_030522765.1. Classification (NCBI taxonomy): domain Eukaryota; kingdom Metazoa; phylum Arthropoda; class Insecta; order Hymenoptera; family Ichneumonidae; species Ophioninae sp. B BG-2022a. Next base: position 10,676 of record JAPYZJ010000736.1, read on the forward strand.
AAACTGCAGAACAAGACCGTCAAACGTTGATGATTCTCCGGCTCCAAGCAATCAATTATGGGTCCACGTCGATCGCAATGATCCATCAACTCCCTCGCGGCCTCGTCGTCCTCGGAACTAACCTCCTTCGAGACGACGCTGTCCCGTGGATATAGACGGCTACCGCAGGCACGGAAATTCGCCAGGAGCGCTTGCACGCTACGTGACTCGATTGAGCACGTCAGCTTTGCACGAACGAACGGATGCTCCGGCTTCAACTTCCGGTTGTGCTGAAACGCGTTTGAGTTTTTTTAGGGATAGATATGCGATTGACGGTTCGAGTACGTGACTGGTGGAGGAGACTTTCTCATATTTCAAATAACTTTTTAACTCTTTCGCACCGGACGGGACATGTGATGTCCCAGTCTGGGAAGTTTTTCGTATTACGGCTGGGCCAACATATGTCGCAGTTACTGAAAAATATCTAGGACAGAAAATCCTAGAAAATCCTATGAAGCTTGTGAAATCATCGTTGTTGATGGTGCGCTGTTAAATGTAGTTGTTTTACTATTAAGGCTATGCAGATCAACGTAATCTCACAATATTGCGAACCCAAATTTTCATAAGGGCTTGATTCTTTCCTAAAAAACGGAGCATCAAGATCTGTAGAATTCGTAGACCTCGTCGTACTCACGTATCACGTGGTACATCCACTTCGCCTTAAAATACCTTTCTAGTAAAGTTTTACCATTTAAATATACTAAATTTATAATTTAATTTGAAATATTTCAAACTCTGATCGATATTCTGCCCATTTGTACTCCTGCCGTTTATATTGATAGCGATTTTATCCCAAACGAATCGAACATCGAAACGACTTCGAGAAACATACCTCGAGTGCTGCACGTTGAAGTTGCTGCGTGTCAGCCGCGTTCAGGCTCGCACGCGTGCCCTCGCACTTGTCCAGCAAGTGTCTCGAGTAATATATGTCATCGGGAAAGAATCGACGAAGCGCGCAGTTCCGACCCGGCAAAGTTTCAAGATAAGGAATCGTGAATTTTAAATACGGCGAGAAGCTGAGTATAGCGTCGTCGAGTGCCTTTTTGAATTTGTTCAAAAGCGGAAGTTCGGCGACGCTGAGACGGGGTCGTTTCGAGGATCCCTCGAGGTCGTCTTCGCTCGGACTGATTACCGAGTGATCCTCATCAACGTCTTCTCGCAGATACTGATGAAGGGGGTCGCTTTGATCGCTCACGGACTCGCCGTGAGCGCGTTTCTCCTCGGACGAAACTTTCTCCCGCAGTTGTCTCGTTCGATTTTCACGATTCTCAGAAACGGTCTTTTCGGCGATATCAGGATCATCCGGGATCGTAGAATCCTCGTCGACGTTCGGCTCGCGGCGAAGATTTCGGGAATTCTTGGCGGCACTTCCGGTCGTTTCGTTCGGGGCTTTCGGGCGGGTTTTGAAGAGTCTCAGGGTGTCATAAGGATCGCCATCCTCGTCGAGCATCGTCGAAACTCTCTTGAACGTTTCCGGGCCCATCATCGACTCGACGCTCGAGGCATCTTCGCTGTTCGGACAACTCTTGGAGCAAAGCTTCTTCACGATGCCGCTCGACGGGTCGTTCGAGCTCGTCGTACCGGGTGGCGAGCTATCGAAGATGCTTCGCGATTCTTCCGTGCCTGGAAAAATCGTTCGTCAACATTGTTGAAGCGGTCAATCCCAAACTTAAACCAGCACCTACCACGTGATTTTTCGTTTCGATTGTCGGTCGCATTGGCCCCGTCTTCGTCCAAAAAAGAATCATCCGAGTGTAAAGGTGGCCTTGCGAACGCGTCCATGAGGAAAGACTTCTCTAAGCGCCACGAGTACGCCGCGAATATCATCGTCGATGTCACGCTCTTGACCCTCTTCAATTCCGGTTGAGTACCACCGCGCAGGAGGATCGTCGCACCGAGATGAGCGTTCGGACAGCCCTCGAAGTACATCAGCGTTTTTGGTCGATCTTGCGAGGCCCGACATTTTTTCGATTAATCGATACGTCGAAAACGATCGTTTGCCAAAGTATGGTTCGCCTCCAATGTGCAAGAACGTACTAGTCTCCGTAGGAAAGTTGCGAAGATAAAACTTTTTGCACGTGCCGAGTTTGTATCGGGTAGTGAGATGAGCGTCAATGGTGTTGACGATCGTGCCACCGGTGCACCTCGCGACTCTCTCGAGGACGCTGAGTTTCACGTTCAGCACGAGGGTAACGCCGCGTTGCCGAAAACGATCCTGGGCGAGTCGGGAAACTGATCGATGCACAAGCACCACGTCTGGTCCCAAAGCCGTTATCCTTGCCACTGTTTGACCCAAATACTCGTTTTCCTTGCGCAACAAGACATAGACAAATATGAACGTCTGAAAGTGCATTCTCTTAATTGTCCTGAAACTCGGCTGGTACCTGGAGCATCACCGGTTCGAGGGTCAACAGTTTACCCTCAACGCGTTGATACATGAGGCCACACTGCAGCAAAAGAATCTTCGGATGCGCGATCATCGCGTTCATACCCCGATGCGCAACGTTTTTACTACACACCACTCCTGACACGATCTCGCAATCGTTTCTGCTAGCGCCTGGTGATTTCTTTATTTGAACGTATTGCCTGATGTCCATGTCCTCCGCATCGTGATGCAGATCCGGCCTGACTTGGTCGACGATCTGATGCGCGAGGGAGATTATCGGCTCGCACCAATTCTCCGAGAGACCCTCACGCTTCAATAATTGCCTAATCAGCGAATGCTCGTGCTTTCGATACGCGGCACTAAGGGACGAAAAAAAAGAGTTTCATATGGGTCAATAGAGAAAGACAGGTAAAGCGTCTGGACAATTATCAAATTTCGATACGGAAAATGAAGAACTTCAAGCTCGAAATACGCGCAAGTTACGGCCTTCGAAAATTGCTTTACTGTTTTTTTTTTTAATTCCAGTTCAACACTATTTAGAAAAATCGGCACAACCCTCGCCACTCACGTCAGTGCGTTGTAACAGCTCATCTCCTCGTTAGCGACGCTGAGATTTTTCGCTTTATGCCAGCTCGTCCGTTCGTTGACTTCCTGTACCTGCAGGGTGTCACCGATCAACTCCTCGGACACTCCAGATTCGCAATTGTGCGTTTTCCCGTCGATTATTTCTTTGTGCTCGTTGGCCGAATCGGAGATGTCATCAGCGGCGACGACGCTCGCGAGATCCTCGCTCGTCGGACGTTTCAACGTCGCGGTCGACGCCTCGACGTTTAAATCCAAATAGAAACTCGAACTCGACGATGGCAACCGGCCGACCGCCTGAAAACTTGGCTGCCTCGTGTCGCTCTCCGAGTCTGCAAGATTTTACGAGCCTCCTCAGTCTAGGAAGCTTTTAGCGTCGATTCAACGTTCCATCGCTTCCCGGAAATTTCGCGAAATAGATTTTCTTTTCTTTTTTTACTACCGACCGGTTGTGGAATCATGCTGCGGTATGTTCGTCACCCAAGCTGGTTCCTGGGAATCACAGGTCGACTGATTTTCGTCGGACAAATCTAGGCTCTGCATGAGCGACAGCTTTGCCGGCTTGAAGAGCCCGCTGCCGTCGCCGAACGATTCCTCCGATTGCGCGGATTCGATGAAACCGGCTTCGAGCAGAGCCTGAGCTATCGCGATTGCCTGTGCCCTGCGATGTATTGAAAATAATTATTATTCTTAATAATAATAGAAATAACTTCCTCAATAGTATTTTCAATAAAATATACGTATTTTTAACAAGTAACAATTATGATTCCTTTAAAATTTTTCCCCCTAAGAATAATCATCCCGTTTGATCGTCTTCGCAAACCCAACAGAGATAAAACACCAACAAAAGTGGAAATTCAGCTCTCTCACCGAGTTGCAGTTTTATTCTGCGCCACGAGCCAATTGACAAGTTCATTGCCGACGAAACAATTGTAATAACTTTTCAATCGTACTCGATGAGTCTGCAGCTGGATCGCCCGACTCGAGCGAAACAATTCCTCGTAGATCATTCTCAGAGGTGCTGAATTTTTCAGCACCTGGGAACGTCCCTGACTGGCGACATAACTGCTGGAGGACCTGCAGGAAAAAAACGTACATTTATTCCACAAGTGCAGAGTAGTTGGGAAGGAAAAAATAGTGGGAAGTTTTTTGAAGGGAGCAAACCTTCCGAGTGCGTATTTTTCTTCCATGTAACCAACGCTAGCCTTACGATGAGCGCGAGTCTCATCATCGAGGGGATCGTCGCTAGTTCTTCTCTGCTGTCTCGCCGGGCGCGTTTCACTTCCATACTTCACCTGCAGATCTTCCTGCAAGGCTTTCAGATCTGCAGATAGGACGCTTCTCATGTCGGACGATTGGAGATACGAGAGTGCGACTTTACAGCAGTAGGTGCATACGCGTAGATCACCTGGGAGAGCGGGAAGTCGGTGTAGATTTGTGAGTATCGCGTAGGAAGTACCGTGATGACGATGGCGATGGCAGGGGTGATCTGGGTGACGATGATGAAGAGGACGGAGAGAATGATAATATCGAACCTATACAGCCCATGATCTTCCCAGGTATTTCATCGGAGCAACATTTCCAGCAAAATATTTGTCCGCACACCCTGCAATGATGTCGCCGCCGAAAGGTCGTGAAACGCTCGCTGCACTCGTAACACTGTTTAGCCACGCTGTCCGGCATCCAGTAACTCCTCAATTGAGAGTCTTTGTACGACTTGAGATTCTGAGCAAATAAATAACAAGTGTAGCGCTACTGTTGCCCGGCGAGAAGAAGCATGCGCACTCCCGAATAAAAATCCTATTTGTATTCTTTCAAGCAAAATAAGGAAGACAAACATGAGGCATTGAAGAAATGGCACTCACTCCGCTTCTTAGTGCAACGATGTTGCTGATGCGCTTCAGAACATTAGGCAAACTTCTCCCCTCTGAGGCATCGAGAGCATAACTAGTTCCACTGGAACTGTCGTCCCCTGGAATCGAGTCACCCTCCTTCTCTCCCTCACCCTGATGTTTCCAGGACTCGGAATCGCCGGACGAGCTCCTCTCCTCATTGGTGAGAACGGTAGATGTGGCAACTTCACCAGCTACGTGGCAACAATGAAAGCAGACGGTTCTGTTCGCATTAGCCCAGAGTAGTGAAGATTGGACATGTTCAAAACAGTTTAGAAAGCCACGGTAGATTAGGAAGGAAAAATTAGAAGAGGACATTGGATAACCTCAAAAATGTGGATTTCGAGATCGCTGGCCGAAATCCATTATATGGATTCGATCGTCGATTACTTTTAATCTTCCAAAGTCTGGACAGAGATACTTTTCTCCGTGGAGCAAAAAACCACTCTCGTCTGTCAGCTTACGAAAGGTAACCTCGAAATCGTGTTTCTCAACCGATTGGGATTTACGAGACGTTTACAGATATTGATTCCTCGATGGTTCTTGTTTTTTTTAAAGTATATCAACAATTAACTCCAGTGGTGTTTTTTACTCCTTAACTCCTAGATGAGACGAAATAGCCTCAAAATCTGTGTTCGATTGTCAACGACTTTACGAGACGATTTAATAATTTAAATTTGTTAAATGTGATTAATCTCGAGACTGTGAGCGATGTGGGAAAAAAATAACTCTCACTTTTACCAAAGCCGAAGAACTTTGAGAAGAGGGACGCGACGACAGGCTGACCCGCCTCGACAGGACTCAGCGGAGCGAACTCCGTAAGTTTCGTCGGTGAATTCATATTTTTGTTCATCTTGGTATCCTTCTTTCGGCTTCTCGGTCACACGTTAAATTTTCATTTCGATCGTCTTTCGTAGTCTGTCCCGTCAACAAAACACGCGCGGTACAAACACAGTTGCGTAACCGTGCTGCGATGACAGAAGCGTCGCATGTTCTGCAAGACAGCTGACGGAGTAGCCTTGTTGAAGGTAGTGACGCGCCGCGCATGCGCTATGCGTTTCGTTCGCAATTTCGATTCAACCTCGCACCTACGCGTGACGCTAGTTGTTATGTGAGAATAGTATCGTCCCGACAGGGTGGGAACTAAAAACGTTGGATTTGTAAAAATGTATTATATTTTATGTACACTGTAGAAATTCCACTTTTATCTTTGCCAGTCTCTCATTTTCGGGTATTCGTAGGATGAACACATATCATTTGAGAATGATCGTTCTGAGAGCATCCTGAGGATCGACAGTGAGAAGAGCGGTTGTTCCAACGTTGAAGGGGACGCCGATTCCACCGTCCAGTACGAGGGCCGCGTCGTAACACTGCGACAGAACAGTCATGCTCGTGCAAAAGTCCCGCGGCGCTATTGTCCTTGGCAGTGGCCAAATGTCGTTTATGATAATGTCCCTTATGGTGTAGCTCATTCGACGATCGTCTAAAACGATATCGGAATACGTAGTAAGTTTTTTTTAAAGAAGAATAAACACACGTTCATATTCGATTAAACGAACGACCGGAAGTAATTTACCTGCAGTGAATTGAAGTCCGTTATTGAATTCATCGCATATTCTCGCGATCTCGCTATCCTCGAAATCCTTGCGCGGATTCGCTATCCTCAATACATCGCGCACGGTTCTCGTGGTCAAACTGTTTATCGCTCGATACCACGAACTAGAGCCCGTGCCGGTACTCACGCACAGACCGGAACTCTTCACTTTGTGAAAATTCGGCCCCTCGTTGATTCGGATGTTGAGGGAGCTTGTTCGCGCCGACATCGACTCGCCGATGAACACCTTATTTAAAATAAACCTTATTTAAAATAAAACCTTATTTAAAATAAAACCAAACGCAGAAGTTGGATATTTATTTTCTCGGAAGATCTCTTTCTAGAGAAAATACTCACTTCGTTCAGAGCCAACCACGGCAGTATTTGCTGCCTTGGAGTATCGTCCTGCTGGGCGGAGGAAACGTTCGTAATCGGCTTTTCATCGTCGGCGTGGAAATTGCTGAAGCGCCAGCAGCATTAGCACATCTCGATAATTGTTATCAAATGGATTTTTTTTCAATCTTCGTAAAGATCATTTGCGGTTTTTATAACAATTAATATTTTCGGTAATTTTTTAAGCGGCTAATACTGCTTCATCCCAAAATCACAATTTTATAAAAAATAATTGAACTCTTTTTTTTTACGAACCCAATCGTTTGAGTTATCGATTCGAATTTCGCTGCAAGCGATATGATAAAGAAACGTACCTCTGAGGTCGAAAGTCCTTGTCGGTGTAATAAGGTTTGTACAGCTCTTTCCCGAGCAAGCGTCCCTTCTCGTGCATGTGAAACGGTGGATGCAGCGTTCCCTTCGTCGTACCGAGAGTCACTCGAATACGACTTCGCATGAGATACTCGAATCGTCCTGTGCGGAGTTTCTGAAAAATCGTCGCCGCGTCGTTCGAGTATTCCGGCGGCAACATCAAGTAGCCCTCGGAGCTTGCGGGATCGGAATTAATGCCAATTATGGGTTTGACGTTGTCGTAAATGAGATTCGCACCCAGGAGGAAAGTGCCGTCGCCACCGATCGCGATGACCAAATCTGCCCAATCGAAACTTGCCTGATCGATGCTCAGCCTGACCAGCATAAATATACGCGTTGAATACTTTTTGAAGTTTATTTGTCCTGTCATTTAAATCAGGAAAACCAATTACAAATTTGAAAAAATCGTTGTTTTTTTCATAAATTAATAGTTCACTTTTTTAAGAATATTGTGTCCAATTTTTACAGCGAAATTCGAAGAATTGTTGGAGTTTTCGCAAAAAGATGCCAAGAGCGTTCGTGCCGAGTAAACAGAGCCATGCGACTTTGGGCGAATTTTTCTCAAAACTACGTTTTTCCCAACTGCTGGAATGATCACTCAGAAACTATTCCATCGATTTCGATGTAATTTGTCACACATCTTTGTTGCATCAGCGGTTTGTCGGTGAACCGAAATATTGTTTTGAATTCCAAAAATAAAACCTACTTTCGCCCTTAAATATATCAAAACTTTCATGAAAAATCGCAAAATTGACTTTACTGACCCGCCGTTTCCTGAAATTTGCGTATATTTCAAAAATCATGATTCACCGACAGCATATGGGTTTTATCTTTGAGAATCATTTAGATTTTTTTTTTTGATAATTACAGAGCGAAGCAGGACTCCAGCAGATCTGCAATTTTTTAAAAATCTTCTTCTAAACATTAATGTAGACGATGGATATCTTGCATTAAAAAAAGTGTATAAATTTTTTCCAACAGTTAAAATATGAAGCAAAATACATCTAAGTATTCGAATGTCTATGTGTATTCTTTATATGAAAAAAAAATCATAAATGCATAATTTTCGAGCTTGTAAATGGTTTTCCTGCCTTAAAACAGCATTAGGATTAGGGTTTCTTGTTACCTGTCCTTCAGCCGGTACTCGATCTTTAATTTTTCCAGCGCCGCGACTGCGTCATCAATGGCAGCCTTGTTTTTGCGGTGACTCTCCAGCATTGCATCGCTGTCGGTGCCCCTCTCCAGCAACTTTGCTTCGATTTGCCTTTCATCGAGTTCCGGCTGGCGCAACTTTTCAAAGTCGTAACGCGACACTTTGGCTAATATCAGAACCCGCCGTGGTACCAAACTCGACTCGAATCGCCTGGACATCGTTGCCACCCTTGAGAATGCCACGGAAGGGCGTAAAAGAACGAACGCATCTGCGAGCGGATGCGAACGCCAAAAATGAAAGATTATTCAAGTTCTGATGATTATTCATAGTGAGAGTCAGAAATAAAATCAAACTGATGCTGCCGTGGGTGGTAACATCATTGATGAATCGCATGTTTCTATCGGATCGGAACCCACGTAATATTCGATTGGAGGTTTGTTTTGTTTTATTTGAAGCGATTTATTTGGGTATGTCAGGGAGCATTGTTAAGTACGTTTTTTTACGATCACTTAGGATTGTTTTTCAGGGATTGCTCTGTTTTCTTTGGGATTGTTCAGGTTATGTTGCCTATTTGATTTGTTCGAACGAACTTCGAAAAAGAAGAATATCGTTGAGAAGGAAACTCCCGAGAGCCAACTCAAGGTCGCAGCGCAGAACAAAATAAACATCAGTCATGCGGACATAACCTCGAAAAAATATGAACGACGAATGAAGAAGAAACACTCACGTGCAGCCTTCCTTCTTAAGCTGTACAGAACAGTCATGACGCTCGAATTTTGCAATCATTCGGTACAGACCCTCTCTCTTCTTTATTCATTTGTTTGTATTCACCCTATGTAACGCGCACCGGCGTATCATTTAAAAATTCTTGCGATTTGTTCGGTATCTTGCACGCATATCGCGGCTGCCATTTTGCGCTGTCTCTCTCGCACTCGCTAATCAGCTGTGCAACCTTCTTACATCACTCCATGCCACTTAATCTTTCGATCTTTCTTAGCGCAACGAACAGTTTTGCAAAACTAATAGATCGTCTTATCGCTAGAACGTAAGAATTCGCATTGAGAATGTCATTGAGGAATGACAAATTTTCAGCGATCAGTCGGTCTCCCATTATGTTCGGCACATGCCTACTCGGTGGTAGTTTCGCGTTCTACACAGGTGCATCTTCATCGTTTCGAGCGCTTTTCTAACCTCTCGAGCGACCCGAGCGTTATTTTGTTCGCGATTTCTTAGCTTCAGACGATATTCCTTGCGCGGTACAAGGGAGGAAGCGAACAAGCTCTACAAATGGGATCCCGAGGCACCGCTTGTCCTCGAGGAATTCAAAGAGCAATACAAACGGGAGAAAAAATCGAAAAATCATCCTGAATAAAGAATGCTAATATACAGAGTTTTAATAAAATTACAATGTCATCGGCCGGATAATTGCGAGTTGCGTAACATCGTTTAGTAATTAAAAAATATTTGTATTACTAAACGACCTAAAAAGTTAATTCGGTGCGGCTGTGCACTTTTCAATATACATACATACGTCAGTGATTCCTGACTCCTGGTAAAACAGATCTTCACTATACCAACGCAGTCGGTAAAGCACTTCATATATCTTCGGAGCCATGTTCACTAGTTACGGGAAACACCACCAGGATAACGGTAAAGTGCTCATCGTTATAACGCGTCTTCCGTTTCGTTGGTTATTTGACCACTCTCGTTCCATTAGACGCGTTGTTTTCTTTGTCTAATCCATTTTTGGTAATGCACGAGGATCGAGGCTCGAGAAGATTTAACTGATATCACACTTAGGTGTACTCGCCTTTTAACTGCGCTCCCGAAAAAATGGCGGCTCCCTGTCCGGCGCGTACAAGCTTTTTACTTACCTTCTCTTAGCACGAGTGAAAATCGTACGCAATGTGCTACGAGTAACGAAAAATCCGCTATACGTCGTCCGAAGGAGAGGAACCCTAGAATCATCTCCAGAAGGATAATTTTCGTAAGATTATTTCTTTGCGGGAAGGTGTTTATATTTCGGGCCGGCCAACGAATCTGCTGGAGATTTTCATCTCGGGAAGTAAACTCAAGGCTGTGGGTCTTTCGAACATTTTTTCGCTTACGTCGAATTTCCATATAACCTCAAAACGATGGCTGCTTCTTTGTCAGGTAAGATCATGATTTACATCGATTTCACCGTAACTCAACCGAAGGAACTATCTTTAAAATCGTTATCAGAGACTGAACGAAAGAAAAAGCTTAAAAATAAAAAAAGGACGTTTATTTTCATGCTGCAGCTTACTGGGTGAAGTTCTTCCAAGGAGCGGGTTTTCCTCTGGATGTTGCGACGAGGCATGCAGTTGTTTTCTCCAACAACCGTATCAAGCCTGACATGTTGCCGGATTTGGACAAAGCGAGTCTGAAAGACATGGGAATAACGCTGATAGGTGATATGATAGCGATACTACGTTACGCCAAGAAAGTCGTAGAGGCGGTGACTTGTGAAAATTTTCTTGTCGATACCGAAGATGACAAGCCCCGTAAGAAGACAAAAACCGCATCCGTGGCTAGTCGCGACGTTGTCAAAACTGTCGTTACAAAAACGCCAAGCAAACCTACAGTTCCAAAGCAAAAAGTTGTTCAAGAGACCGTTTCTAAAGTCCCTGCAAAAACAGCCCCTCCGAGCAGTGCGGGCAGGTTGATTAAGAAAAAGGTAGTGGTTGTTCCCAAGACACCCCAAGTGGCAAAAGAAACGCCGAAACCGCCGATAGTGAAAAGAAAGCTGACGAGGAAAGTCTCCGATAGCGAAAGCGACGATGTTCCCGAATTGGAGATGGAAGAATGGCGGACAAACAGCAGCGGAAAAAGAACAAAATTGGCAGCCGAAGAGGAAAAAGTCGGTTATACAGTTATAACGCCAAAAGGCAGGACAATAAGGAGCCAGCAAATACTTATAAAAATGAACGACCAAAAACGCACCGTGTTTGACCGTTTGGGCGACAGTTCAGTAACTAGCACGACCAACCTTGCTGAGACGACCACTAATACGACTCCGACCTTCAATATCACTGGCCTGGGTAACGACACGCTAAAGAGAAGCTTCAGTGTTTTTACCCGCCTCGGCGACAAGGATGCACTGGACAAAGTTAAAAAATCACCTGGGAACATCCTCAAGGACACAAGCGAAACGACGAGACCAGGAATCCTCAAGGCTGCGAGACCATCTCCGATCGGATCAACTACCCTCTCGATCAAACCGGAACCCGGCACTGTGGCAATCAAGTCTGTAGGCACGATGCACGCCGACTACGAAAAAAGCCAAAAGACGACCTCTAACGGCCTCAGACAAATTGTGAGGACTACCAAGAAAATTCGCCTGAACGAACAGCCGAAGAGTATCAAGTTGGCCACCAAAGTTACTCCGAAAGTTAACACGACCAGCAAATTAGGTGAGATTGACTATATACGAATAAGCACGACGCACTGAACCTACAACCTACAGGGGTTCGTAGTTTATCATAAAATTTCTAAGCAATGAGAATTATGAACCCATCTCTAACTTCAGACACGTATTATCATCATAAATAAAGAATACGTATCAGCACGTCCTTCATATAAGCAGGACATTTTTTCATACTTAAACGAAAAACGAAAATAAACCAAGTTTTGTTTTTATATTTTAAATAGGTATAGGTTTCAACCAAAACACATTGCTTCTAATTATGTTCGAAATAATAAGGCTTATCCAAACATTAAATTTTGTTTTTTTATGCTGACGACCCATACCAAGTGGACCTTTAAATTTGTCATAGAATTAATTTTGATTATCATCGTTGATTTGCTCGTATGGGTAACTCATTATTACTTCTGACCGCGTTGCCCTGAAATCTACATTTATATGAATAAAATTTGCAACAATGCCAGACTCATTGTGGTCATTTTTTGGTGTTTACTCTTTATAGCAACCAAAATTTATATTTGGTATATGTCAATTAAAACATCATTTTAAACAATAAGACACGTTCCAGTGGGGTTTGAATACAAATCCTAACCCATTTCTCTTTTGTTCCAGCTTCCGAGAGGGTTGGAATCGTACCAGCGAAAGCTCGTCTTGGTCTAGGTGGAAATTTGACTACGAAACAAGTGACATTCGATCGATTCGCAAAGGTCTCATCTTTCGAGAAACCTGGGGTATTCAGCCGTCTCGGTTTTTGAACAACACGACGTTTCGACGAGTATTTCGCTTAGTCGAAAAGGTTATCATCGCTTAATCGTTTGATTATCTTCTTTTTTTTCATCTCATTGTACATACTCGATAAAACCGTTTGGGATGCCATTTCGAAGTCGTTTTCCAATCTTTAAAGTTCATAATCTCTTCCATCAATTTCGTTGGTTGTGAACAGATTTATTCGTTCGATAAGTTTAATCGTGAATCTCGGGGCAAGGAAGTAAATTTGAGGCATACAGGGCATTTTTTTTATATAAAAGACAAAGTGCTCTGATTCTTTAATGTATATTTCGTACAAACATACTTACACGTACTTTCCTATAAGCCTTAAAATTAACAATTTCGCCATGGTTAAAATAACACTTGAACGAAATATTCACTTTTTCCTCCGAGATTTATAAAGACACTTTTCCGCATCGACTGTTTTGCGTTTTCAAACATCACAGGACAGTTTAGCATCTCCATGCCAATGTTCACACAAGTTTTTACTATACATCTGTTTTTTTTTTTAATTCGAGTTTGTAATAAGCACAGAGAAACACGATTGGACGATCGCAAGACTCGACCTGTGACTTTTGAAAGGGACATATATTACCAATGACGTTCATCGGTGATTGAGGTTTTATTGTAGGAAGTTGATCCAGAGCCTCGTTGCCTTTCGGTCGTGTAAGCTGAAACTTAAATGTCCGTTCGGATGAGAAATAAACTGTATAACGATTCACAACGCCTACAGTACTTTGTCTCACCCGTCTTTTATTTATTTCTTTACTTTACTCGTATAAACTTGAGCTCCATGGCGAAAAAAATGTATAAAACAAATTGCATTTCAAGAAAAAAAAGAACTGTAAATAACTTGATCGTGGCTTCGATCCTCTTGTATAAGCTTTCCCATTACCCCCCCCCCCTCACACTAGAGTTACGAGTTAAAAATAAAGGAAATCCAACAGTGGAACGATACTTTTTTTTCATACTCAACCTGTTTTTGTAAACGCTGCAATTTATTGAGAAATGCAAAAGCGGGACGATAGCAGCTCCCGAGACAACTTCCAATTTTCAATGCGCGATGACTGTAACCATTTCGAAAGAAAAATGAATAATAGTGGCAATTATGAAGATGCGTCAAACTAACCGGACTTTCGTTCATCTAAAGCGCTGTGAAAATTCTAGAAGACATTGAAGATATTGCATACACGGATATGACCGTCGTGTACCCAAGATGAAAATTACAAACACGACTGTGCTACCAATACGCTCTTAGAGAACAAAAGTCCGGTGTATGGAACAAAGTTGACGCCCACCTTTTGCACATTCTGCTCATTGCCACCCGACTCCCATCAAGTACTGCCACGTCCTGTAAAAATGAAACAGTCTTTACAGTCTCGGAGGAAAAAATGTTACAGTACTGTTGTGAAGTACAAAAAAAAAAGGACAATCAGCTTGTACGATTCGACGTAGCACTACCACGTACAAATCATAACGATAATAATGGTCTTAAAAATAACGAATATAATAAGATCAACAAGCGAGACTATAACCCGAACGATATTCACGGTGGCAAAGAAGAAAGGTGAATCGCATTCAAAAATCGTTATCCTAAATAGACGACGTAGGCATTCTCAGCGCCGGTTGGAAAAAAATAGCCGTCAGGCTTGGAAATGTAAGCAGATGATAACTGCTGATAACGATCTTGCAATACCGACCATCGAGATCGTGTAATATCGAATGTAAGAGCCGCACAGATCCTCCACAGATCGAACTTTCATATCTCAGAATCCTACGATCCTTATCCCGGAATCAGCTACTCGTATCCCGCGATCCCTATCCCAGGATCCACGAGTCGTATCCCGAGATCCTTTTACTCCGAGGCATTGATGCTGTTTAGATGACAAATGGAACAGAATTCTAGGGATATCCTGCCGGAATTGACGTGAAGGCAAACTCCGCTGTTCTGAAGATTGTCGAAGAGTTTGGTCGAGCAATCCGGCTGGGAGTCATCCAAACCACCACGACTGTAGTCGAAGGTATCTTCGAGGGAATCGAAGAGATTTTCGTCGAATCGCGGCAAGCGATCGAACGGATCATCGATAAGGTCGAGTCCGAGTTGATCCGTGCGGAAGGAATCCTTGCCGCTAGTGTAATTGTCATCACGATCGAGCGGGTAATGCGAACTATCCTCGAAGCTAGATCCATCTCCCATGGATGTGTAAGTATGATCTGATTCGGCAAGAGAAAGCCTTTCGGAGCGTTTGCCGCCCCGTTCCACCTGTCCCGACCTTCCGTTCCTCCAATCACGCGCGGAATGACCGTTTCTGCTTTTTCCCATCGACAGAGTCTCGTTCATGGACCTCAGAAGATCAGTGATGCTACTGTTGTTGTTGATGACGTTGCGCAAGTACGAGACCTCACCTTTCAAACGTTTCAAGTCGATGCCCTGGCGTTGTATCGTATTAGCCAGATTTTCGTTCTCTCGCTTGTAATGAGAAAGCTTATTCTCGATCTTTTCCATGTATTCTTTTTTGCGCCGGCGATTCTCGCGTGCCAACAGGGCGTTCCTGTTGAGACAAGGACGTTTCGAGGAGGAACGGGCACGTGTACCCCGACTCCCACGAATTTCCTTACCGGAACTGTTGTTCTCTCGTGGTGAGGAACGAGTCGTCGAAAGCACCTCCGAATCAACGTCGCTTTGATCATTCATGCTCTCGTCGTCCTCGGTCACGTCGTATTCAAGCCCGACAACGTTTCCCCGACGTTTCGTCGACATGGCTGCAGAGCTCCTTTTTCTCCGAAGCGTTCGATACAAATTTATCTTGATTACGTAGCCGGTGGTTATTTCGGTGATGATTCGGCTCTTTGTGCTCACCGCGTATAAAGTTCGACGTTTTTCTGGAACTGTTGAGGATCACGGTGCACACGTAATCGGCAAGTGCGTAGATGCAAGATTCGGATTAAAGGTGAATGAGCAAAAGGCGATCCGCCGCTTTCGTTGTGGATGCGCCGTAACGAAAGATGGTGCTGCTGAACTGGCGCGGAAATTCAAATCCTTGAATACACCGACGTTAACGAAAGCTCAACCGAGCAATAAAAACATTACACTTGACGAAGTTTTTATTCAAGTAAAACGACCTGAATTACGTCGAAATGAAATATGGAGGTGCCAAATTGCCGGGTAAAAAAAATCCTTCAATAATTCGACTTTGAATGAAGATTGGGCTAACCACATGCAACAGAAACATAAGATTCAGCGAACGGAGTTTTTATTCGAGTAAAACGATTCAAACAATAATACCACCCTCGTACACTCTTCTTATTCTATAATCTCGTAAATTATTTAGTTATCGTTCTCTCGCAGCGGTAGTAGCGTGTTATGCCTTTACCATTGTATGTATGTATGTATGTACGTATATACATATATGCATACATATACATATATATAGGGACTCGCAAGTATCTGTATAGAAATATAATCTGAAATAATTCTACGACTATTATTTTATTGGATAATGAACTATGTCGTGTCCTTGATCCGTTATCTTCCGACACGTAACAGTTTCTTTCGCAGGAATGAAAGAATAGTTTCGTACAATCAAAGTGTTTTTTTTTTTCTTCTTTTGTTTGATATAATACCAAAAAATACGCAAATCCACACGATATAGTTATCTCTCTCTGTATCCCGCCCTCCTCCGTTTGCTCAAGGGTCGTGTAAATCCTCGAATAAATTATCGGCTAAAAATTGTTGGATATGTAGTAAAGGCGATGAGCTAGAACTACGTAAAATTTTGGTCCGATTTTTCTCATAACACGCACACCATATTTTGTCTTTGCAACTTCTGCGCAATATTTCTTTCGTTGATCATTTCGAACCACATTGCTATAATTTATAATACTAGTTAGGCTGGATCGTTCGAAGCGAGTGTCGCGAATGTTTTTTTTTTTATTACAACGCGTGTCACGAGATAATCCAACCGTGTCCACCGTAAAGTGGAGGAATCGCGTAATTATGCAGAAACAGAAGGGAGAGATTTTCGCAAACATCGATTCAATAAAATGCGGGAGCGTGGGGGAGGGAGGGGATTGACGCAAAATATGACCATATTTTGATATCTCGTTATGTATGTATATAGATAATTTTGTCCTCTCCTCTATCCCCGATAAAAACATCCTCTCTCTCTCTCTCTCTCTCTTTCTCTCCATGTTCGTTCTTCTTTTTAGTTCACCTAAAAAGTCTCTCACGTTTTTGTACTTAAAATCTATGTCTCTTACTTGGCTCTCTCCTCGACCGCGCGTTAACGCGTTTCCTATAACAATGCATTTTTAAGTACATGGAATTATTGCACTATCTGTGTGTGTGTGTGTATTTTTTCTTCCTTCATTCGCTCCTCTTTCTCGCTAATACTCGTGTACCGTTTCATTTTTTTTGTTTCTCTCGGAGTTCAAGCGACGAGTCGCGTTATCGCTTCCATCTCGTATTCGCAATCGTGAACTCTTATTCTCTTCGCCTCGTCGTAATACTCTTCTTCATCATCGTCATCCTCATCCTCTTCCTCCTCCTCCCGATGATCCTCCTCGTTAATTTCCTCCTCCGCGTACGGCCCGCATCTCGGAAAGGTCCACCTCTTGTTCGACACATTGTAATCACGCGCCCGTGCTATTTCCATAGCTCGACGCCTCTCCGCGTGCTGTCACAGCTTCGTGTGTTTCACGCTGTCCGTCCAATAATTCTGTATTGTCATCGCCTCGAGCGAGTTTAGGAACGAGTCATTGTCCAGGCTGTACATTTCTTCCGAGTTGTCCTGCGGGTGAGGATAACGAAGGGCGTTTTATTTTCGAAGCCTGTGATGTATCGGAAAACAAAGAGGCGCTCGTGGACACTCACTCGTATTGTTGAATCGTCGATGTAACCGGAACTATCGGGATTGCTGCACTTGTCGCTGTTCAGGGTCTGGGGTGGATTGAGATACTTTCGTCTGCAAAATATTCACGCTCGTGTGAAAACGTAACATGGAAAAACGTAAGCTTAGATGTAGTATGGTAAAAAGCGCCAAAACTGAAACATTGTTTACGGAGACTAAGAATTTTTGACGGAAGCTATATGACGATTGAATGTTGAAAGTAACGCGAATAACAATTTGTATTTATAACCTGAACAAACCCAAGCAACCATTGTTTCCCAGGTTTATTTGGGTTCTTTTGGTTCTCAGGTTTGGCGCGAATCGAAAAACAAAATTTTATCGCTGAGTGATAATCCAAACAAACCTAAGTGATAACCCAAACAACCATTGTTTCTCAAATTTGGGGCGAAAACAATCGAAAAATAACATTTATATCGTTGAGTACTAACCCAAACAAACCCGAACTAAATTTTATCGCTAAGTACTAACGCAAACAAACCCAAACAAAATTTCATCGCAAATAACCAACTTTCTAGCTTCAGTCATAAATTCTTTGTAAAAGAGTTCTGGATTTTGGCATTTATACTCGGCTAATGGGGAAAATGAAGAAATCGCGCACCTGTACATGATAAAACCGAGACTACCCATCGTACTGAGTAGAACGATCGTCGCTAGACAACTTCCGGTTATGGCTGCGATATCGACTACAGAGGGCGAGGACGGCACCTCGATCTCTCGGTTAATGCTCTCGTCGGCTTTGACGAGAAGTTGATTAACGTCGATATCCGAAGAACGATCGTTGTCGCGATTGTCCCTCTGAAAGTCACTCGTGAAAGCGTTTCGTGCCCGACTCAGTCGCGTCGATTCACTGATCCCGGCTGTAAGAAAATCTCCAAAGATGAACTTTTCGTTAGTAAAACAAAAAAATTACCAGGGAGAATCAACGTTTGACAATTGTGCGGTAAAATAATGTATTCAATCGTTCGTTATTTTCGAAACTAGACTTTTCATTCTGAATTGCCATTTTTCACGAGTCAGTGTGAACAAAATAGTTGAATTAGGAAGACTGGTAAATTTTACAAGAATATTCAATTAATTATTCGTTTCGTTCAATTAATTTTACTCATTAATTTAATGAATCGACTAAATATCAATAATTCATTAATTATTCGCATTCATTCAATTAATTTTAATAATTATTTGAATTAATTGAATTATCATCCATCATGAATCAATTAATCATATTCACTCAATTAATTTTACCAGCACATTCAATTAATTATAAAATTGTTGATCTGCGTTCTCGTTTAGTTGGAAAATTCTTGAAACAACTTTACGGACCTGCATAAGATCGACATAACCTATCAAATGTTCAAACTCAATTTTTTCTTCGACGATAAAGATTTTTGGGAAAAATCGAGCATCAGGCTCTGTAGAATTCACAAACGCAGAACTTTCTTTTTCCTTTCCTTCCAGAAATTCCTTTTTTTCAAAATATCAGCTATTTCCAGCGCGTGCTTGGGTCACGTGGTCATTTCTACTCCGCATTGAAGGAAAAGCTTCGACGAGCGTTACCTTGAAGGATCGAAGCCGCGGTAGCCGATAGTCTAGGTTCGGCGAGTTCCTGATCGATCTCAATGTCCTCCGAGCCGTTGAAGGTCCTCGTGCTGAAGGAATCGCCGGTACCGGCGGTGATAGTTCTGGTGCTGTTGACAATGAGTTTGAATCTCGCGCCTTCGATCCGCAGTGGCAGCACGGTCAAGTCTTTGTCGTCGTCGTGGCTCTTATTGGTGAAACGTTTGACTGCGTCATCGGACCTGCCGTTGGAATAATCGATTTTTTTCTTTCTCCTCTCAGGAGTTTTGCTAGTCGTGAGAAGCCAGGTTATCCGGCTGTCGGGTTGGATCGAAGAAGTCGGGGCATCGTCGAGGCTCGGATCGTCCCGTTTGATCATGACGTTGCTCGGCCGAGCCTTTTGCGAACTGCCGCGAATGGGGCTTCGTGTGGAGTTGTCGATGATGGCTGATCGTCTTGTCGACGACATCGAATTCTCGGACGGATCCTCGTTTACTCGAGGATTGTTATTCGCCAGGGCGCTGTTGGTCTTTGATGTTGTACCGTGTGAGCTTATAGCCTTCGCCACGCGAAAACTCGAACCGGCAGCCGATAAGATCAGACTGCCGTTGTAGACGACTCGGGTATCCATCGAGTCCGGGTCACGTGACAGCTTCGAGAGGTCGCCCTGGTCGTTTGACTGGTTTCGAGGATCTTGGGTCGTCGATGGCACAGGGCTCGCCAGTAATCCTGCAAAAAGAAACTCCACGTTCTATCGCATCGTCGCAACAGCGATTTCACCCTAATAAAGAGCACTGAGAAAAAGGATTCTATTTTTCGATCGAATTTCGACGAAATGTTGCTCAAGCCTCTTTGAGTCTCAAAAATACGAGGGTGTTGCAAAAAATAAAGTGACTTTTGAAAATTCCGAGGCGACGTTCGATTTTCAGTCTTTACTTCGTTAAGGTAGGTAGTCCTCTTGATGCAGGCTAGTCATGTAGCGAAACATGTCTAAATTATGATTTTCGGAGATCTCGAATATATGAGTTAAAATTAATTAATATTAAATAAACTCATCCAAGTGAACACAATTAGTCGACCGTTTATGATAAATCATTAAGTTATTGATTAATAATCATTGCACTGACTCAAGTATTACTTGTTGTCTTATTAGATTTACATGTGGGAACTTTTCATTTTTTTTCTTGCGCATGCTCGCACGTACTGAGCTGATGCGGTGTTGCCATGTTTCTTCGCCGTCATGATATTATGTCGTAAATTCTGTATCGTTACTCGGAAGTTTATATTCAAATCAATATAACTTACAAAATTGTTCGACAATCATATTTTTTTTGGTTAGCCTATTAGATTTTTACGTGTTTGATGAATCTAAATCTCATTTTTGTAAGAATCGCGTGGAATTTCTGTGATACATATCGTTTTGACGTAACCGGAAGTTGGCTTTTTTCACCTACCGAAGCAAAATGACCTTGAGAAATTCCAATTTTCAAATATTAATTACACGGAAATTAGGTCGATAAGAGACACTGAAATTTCAACAGAATAACTAAATATACCAAAATTAAAAATATTCTTTAAAAAATCATGTCAATCTCGAGGATTGATCCACTCCGATAGGACTATCTTAAGTTGGTACACATGCCCTCAACGTATTTTGGCATCGTCAGCCATTTTGTATTTCTATTTCGTTTCTAACAGATATAAAGGTTAGACGTGTTTTTGTTTGCTTGGCGATGTTTTTGCTATCGAAAACAATACTTTGGGAACTTTACCGAGTTCTTTAAACAAGTTCTTTTGTAGACAACATTCTTGGGAGAATAAAATACGTATAACGTTTTCGGATGATCAACCCTCTATCTCTAAACGCGAGGGCACAAAAACGATTGGAAATTTCAGATTCCATTGAATATGTATTTTCCGCGAGGGCACCAACTGACTCAACCAGTGAAGCTTCCGTTTTATATCTATATATACATGCGCAGAATAATGGGGTAAGAGTGGCTGTGAGTGCGAGCTGTACGGACATATAGGGCGCCTCTCACAGCCAGTGGTGCGCAACTAGCAGAATAGGTAACTTTTGAATTCTGAATTAACGGTAACAGAGGTTCGAAAGGAATATTCTTCAGAAATATAAACCAACCAATCCTAGTTCGATTTGTGTCAAAATAAATTGCTAAATACACGGATAAACGTTTTCAACGATTCTCTACGTATATACTGTTTTCGCGTAAACCCCGAATTTTCAAATCGTTTATGGGCCTTTATTTTCAAACATAGGGAATTTGAACGCCGAATTTCCTATACGTATATTATTATTTTAACAGACTTTTCCGGATACCTTTTTTATTCGGACTGTTAATCATCGAGATGCAACAATCATTAAACGTTAAACCCCTATTTATCAGGATTGATGAGTGCTGAGAAACAAAATTTTATCTGGGTACTTTTTAATACACAATCATCTAGCTTCAATCGAAAATTCAAATTAACCGCGAAAAAGTTCTCGACCGCAGCGCAGTTGGGAGGGGGGTCAGCCACGCGCATGCGCATTACGCGCTTAACAATTTGGAGGGAATGACTCACCGGCGACTTGCGCGGTAACCCAGAACCAGTGCATCCACCAGTGAAGCGTCATCACGTCATCCGTAAGCTCTCGATCTACGAAGAAACAAAATTCGATTACAACGGCCGAGACTGGAAAGGTCAGAGGAAATAAAAAAGAGCTGCAAAGAACGAGGATAGAAATGTTCGACTACCGACGCACCGCCGTGCGGCTTCTTCGCGAAACGGTCAATTCTTGTTTCTTTCAACCACGGGGATAACCTTTTTCGGTCGAAAAGTCAAGATAAGGATAAACGGACGAGTCGTCGTGGCTTATCAGAGATATTCATCATCGCTCTTTGTACACCTTATCTCGTCGCGACACCAACGCGCGCACACGCGTGTTCGCGAATTAACGAGTTATCCGGCTTCTGGTGCAAACTCGCCAAACGAATCGGCAATTGAAACTGATCGTTCGACAGGTTGGCCGATGGGTTGCGCGACGGACGCTTCTTTTCTGCTTCGAAGCGAAATAACGATAATAACAATAATCTCCATGATGTTTTGGCACTAGGAAGTGTGGATTCGTGAGACACTGAATTCCGCCATGCCGGAAAGCGTCAACGTTTCTTTTTTTCATACTGTCGTGTATTTCCTCATATCTCACATGAGCATCGTGTTTACGCGACGTTGCTCGCGCGTTGAAATTACGGCGTGTAGAAAAGACCTCGGAGTACTGGCACGTTCCAATATTTTCGACACGCAAAATGTCTGCGGTTCGTGTACCTTACTCTGCCACTTGTAGCGCTAGTTGTTTCGAAATTGATGCGCGCGCAGCCGTTGTGTATTTATATATCCAAACAGATAATCGGACAATGCTCATATAAAATCATCAATGCTTACAGCACTTTCGTTATGATACCATTAATTGTTTTATCAATTTCTCTATTGTTACACAATTATACAGGGTGTCCCAATTAAGAATGTCATCCTTGAAATGGGAGGTTGGAGGTGAAATTTCGAGGCGATTGATATAAGCATGTACGGTTCCAGGATCAACCCCTGAATTTTTATTAATTTTTAAAGGCGGCCAATCGACACGCCCTTTTAGCGGGCTTAGCCTTGAAAGAATTATTATATTTAGACGTTCAGTGTCATATCGCAGGTCCATGACGATGTATTGTTGTACCTTGAAGATAAATCCACAATTTAGTTCGCATTGAACTCTTCATTTCTAGAGAAAAAAACGTCGAAAATATATTCTAGAAAGGTTTTTCGCATTTTCCCAGTCTAACTCTGTACTTTCGGCAAAAACCCGGGCATATTCGTAATCAGCGGAAAATTTCCGATTAAATAGATCCTTTTAAGAGTTTTAAAACGGAAAAAAATATTTTTCGACTCCCCGGCCACTTTTTCGGAATCTCAAAGATCACGAAATTTCAAAAGGTCGTAGGGTGAGCTTCTTATTAGGTACGGAGATTTATTTGGTCGGTTTGGCAAATGTTTTTGTCTGACTTAGATAATGCCGTTGGATTTGTATCGATATCTCGTATAGTTTTGCCGGAAAGTCCACTTGGAAACCGCAAAAAAAGAGGCAAACCCGAATCTACCATTAATTTTCTCCAAAACCCAACATTTTCATGACAAAGTCGTAAAAAACATCTAAAAACACGATTTTCACGATTTTTTCAGAAAAATGTTGTGTTTCGGGCGAAATTAATGGTAGATTCGTGCTCAGGAGATCAAATTACCTACATAAAAATAGACCATCAAGAAAAATATTAAAAATCCAAAATTTTTTTGGATTTTAGGGCAAAAAAAGTTGTTTCAGTAAATCATTAATAACTTTTTCGAAATCTTATTAATATATATATTTTTAAAAGTGCACTAGCTCTCACTATATTCTTTGATAGTGAAACCCAGAGAATTTTTCAAAACTATCACGTTTCAATAAACATGTATTTAATCCGCATCTTAATATTCACGAGTAATGCCATGCCCCGGTCGTAATCTGGACTTTACGAGCTTCACGCCTGCGCAATAAGGATATCGGAAGAGAACAAGTAGCGCCGCGTTTAGTTGAGAGAGAGAACTAAAAGGTGCAGACAAAACAGAGTTTTAATAAGCAGGAGGCTCGGACCAATGCCTCGCCCGTTGCTCAAGCTCGGACAAACGTTTTTTTAAGAGACTGTACGTCCAGCCAATCCTTAAAGTACTGTTATACGCCGTGGCGTGTCGCAACGGTACTGAACGACGAGGACGATGGGGACAGAATTGACACAGGCATTTCTCAGTAAATAATATATACGTAAACGTCCGTTTCTCGTGGCTCGAAACAAGTTTCCTCAACGCGGAAGGGATTCGCCGTTTGTTTCCTCAATTCTCGTTTGCACGCACGTCAAAAATGATACAATGAAAAAAATTAACATGTTTCTATAGCAGTCATACTGTGGCAACGATTAAAAATGACTTTCCGTTCGGTCTAATTGACACGCGAGTCATTAAAAGTCTCGTACCGAGTCGCTCGGCCGGCTCGGTGGTCACCGCCGCGTAGCGTAAAACTTGTTCATTAGCCGATCCGGCTACTCAACATTTAATTAACGTTTCAGAGCGCGACACACTCGCGCATTTCACGTTTTGTACACCCACCGCGAACTCGTTCGGTTCCACCGAGACCTGCTGTTTTCTTGCACGAGGATTATTTTAAATATCCGGATTGGCTCAACCAGTCTTTTTTTCCGGCAGCAGTAATAATGGATAATCTACTTTTTTTTCAATGTCCAGCTGCGTCACGTGATGTTCAGCGCTGGTGAAAAAAAAAGTACAGAAAATAGAAACTACGATCTAATTCGATATGTCATCTAGTGGACGAACGTTTTTTCTCACTTGTCGCATACAACGTGCATTATGCCAGAACTTTGTCTGGAGAATAACAATTTTTTGCTGGATAGGTGGATAATGAAAGTAACACCGATGAAACTTGGGTTTTGCATCTGTTGACGTCTGGACAAGCTGTTGGGTTACAAGTGACCACGAACGCAATGTTAACTTCATACGTTTATAACTACTTAATTATTCAGTGAAGAATTCTAAAATAATTCGTGTACTACTATTCTATTAAAATTAATAATTCCTCTGGTTATAAAGAATTTGTGACATTTTTTAATATCCATGCACTAATAACTTTAATCGCTCTCTCTTCGTTGTTTCAAGGAATAAAACACTTTTTAAACAGTTGTTTTCAACCCCATTCTATAGAACTGCGAAGATATTCTATGACAAAAAAAACAAATGAGAATGGTAAAAATATAAATATTAGGTGTGGTGAAAAGAAATTCATCTGTATCTCGCGTTGTACGAGTCCGATCGGGTTACGCCAGATGGCGTTAGAAAGATCAGATTTCGTACTGAACAAATTTTTACAGTTTTGTGATTGGTTGATTCCAGAAAATAATGGATTTCTTTTTACTAAACGTAATATATAATATTTCAGTTGATAGCGCGATAATTAAGAATCAGATTTAGGTCAGATGAACGATATCCGTATTTGGAGCTGTGATATGTGAAAAGCAGTCTTAAGTTAGAGATTTTTACGAGTTTTGAAAAAATGCGAATATCCCAAAAGCTATGGTACTCTTACTGAGGTTATATAGTAAAACGTTGATTATTAAAATTTCTACTCGAGTTCGAAGACCGTCTACATCCCTCAGTGCGTTGCCAGAAACTGACGTTCGACCGTCGCGTACGAGCGTATACGAGTTCGAGGTCATGCAAACTTGGGCGCCGTGTTATTACCAACATTGTAAGCACGAATCGGGAAAAACGTATATAGTAATAAAATTTGACGTCATCGGGTCTGTTAATGAAGTGTTCGGGCGAAGCGAGTCGTCGTTTGCATAACAGATGGTTCGGATGGTGAGCGCTTGGGTAATCGAGGTTCTACTGTATTTGGTTATTTTGGATCATCATGAGTTCACCTGTCAGAAGCTGCAATATTTTCGTTCGTTTTTGGTACACCTTGTGTATATATATAAAACGAAGGCGTTACTCTCTGTGTCAGTGATGCTCCCGCTGAACAATTTCAAGAGAATTCGAACATTCCCGTCGTTTTTGTGCCCTTGTATTCTAAGATGGAAGTTCGAACGTCAGCTAACTTCATAAGTGTTTTATTATTCAAAGAAACTTAATTTTTTAAATTTTGTATTTATTTTTTTTAAATGTTGTGCCACCCCGTACACCCCTGCCGGGTTTTTACGGCCGCTCTTCTCCTCTTTGCTCCCTTCCTCTTATTTTCCCCCACCTATTCGTACCGTATTCACCATGCCACTTCTAACACGGGCATAGGGAAACTGCGGAAAACCTATGCCAGTACAGCCGGTCCCAAGTTCACCTCCCGGCAGCGGAACGAGTCTCATCGAAAACTTTCGAAGAAAAATTTCGACCGCTACCGGGATTTGATCCCGGGACCTTCCCGATCCGCTGGCCGCTAGCCGCGCCTTAGCCCGCACGGCCAACGGATCTGTTTTATTCAAAAGAACTTAATTATCGATGTCGCGTTATCGAAATAAAACGATTTTACTGCTTTCGACCACCATCCTTAAAGACATGTCGAAGACCACGTGACACTCGAGTGCGAGATAGTCGATATTTCAAAATCACAATTTCTCAAGAACGAAACATTTTTATCGTAAAATTCAAGCATCTATTTCTGTCTCTATGAATTCTACAAAGACTGATGCTCGATTTTTCGCCGTAAATAAACGACGTCGAAAAAACGGATTTAGAAAATTTGTGCGGTTATGTCGATATTCGTCATGCTCCTAAAACTGGAGACGCACACTCTCTCCGTTAGTGCCCGCCACGCGGCCGAAAAGTGAAGCTGCAAAAAACGACCGGTAGGCGACTTTATCCCCACCACCTTCCTTTCTAGACCTGTAAGATCGTGGCCAGAGACCGTGACAGTTCGACGCTCGAGGCTGCGCGAGGTTACACGCGTTGAATATTATCTGCGGATACACACCGTGTTGGCGATACAGGATGGAAGGGCGAGAGACCGGATGTTGCAATCCATCTCCCCCGAGTCCATGAGAGATTCGCAAATACCATAACCCACACACTGGACGACGTAATAAATTCGTACTTGGACTTGCATATTTCTATCGTTAATAATTCTAGTCACTCCCGTATGGTGCGCCATTTTGATCGGCGGCGGAACGCGCGAGGACCGAATTAGCAACGAATTAGTGGGGAAACTCGGTGATTTCAGGTCTCACGAGGCTACGCTCGTTAGCCTAGTTTCTTCTTTTACAACCACAACGCTTTTCGAGCCCGCAACGCTTGTTTTTTGACCTCGTCGATTCCTGGGAATCGAAAGACGAAAATGTCGGCCGCGTGACGATGTTGACAAATTTGGGAACGCTAAAACCCCCGCGGATTAAAACGAACTCGCACGGATCAACGATTGAGGTTGGAATTCTAAAAGTGGAAGTTTTATTGAATCGTTTTGTAGTTGGGAATAGCGGTCTAACGAAAACGCGATTTTCGTCCCACTTTTGTCGATGCTAGCTCTTCACTCTCGTAGAGGCTTGGCGAGCTAGAGGGAGAGCGAGATTGTAGATAGAACCCGCCCGTCAACTCGCTGCGTGTTTTCGCACGAGCTGCTTCGTCTCGCATAACCTTGTTGAATCTAGCATCCCCTAACCTCGACGAGAGCGAAGAGCTACCGTGACAAAAAAAATCGTTGCTTTTATCCGATGTCAGTATATCGGTTCTCGAACCCCCTGAAGCCGATTCTGACGTCAGATTTTCACTTTTCAATTCTCGAAATGTTGGACACAGTACGGCGGATGGAAATTTGGTAATTGGTTTTATTGC
Source organism: Ophioninae sp. B BG-2022a (assembly GCA_030522765.1). Taxonomy (NCBI): domain Eukaryota; kingdom Metazoa; phylum Arthropoda; class Insecta; order Hymenoptera; family Ichneumonidae; species Ophioninae sp. B BG-2022a. The sequence continues at coordinate 38,176 of JAPYZJ010000736.1, forward strand.
GATGAGAATCAAATGTGAAAACGGTTCGTCGATTTTCGAAATTCAATATGGCGGATGGAAGTTTAAAAAGATCGTTAGACTTTTAACGAAAGTTTTTTTTTGTTGGATGTTTGAGGTTAGATGTGACAAATACTCAAGCAAACCGAAATTTCAAAGTAGTGGTACATTTTCAAATGATTCACACATTGTTCACTTTTTGTCCAAAAGTTGTTTTCCAAATTGTCTCCCGCCATATTGGATTTGACACTTTCAATTAAACTGTTTTTAGGACGGAATCCTGTGACTTATAAAACCGCAGAATACTTTTGTCGAAATAACACTTTAAAATTTGCATCCGCCATATTGGATGGTACATATTAATACAACAATCTGAAAAAACGCGTTTTACCAAATGACAGTCAAAATTGGTATATCAAAAAAGTGTCGTTTTGAGGATGTTCTTGCGTTGCACGAATAAAAAAATTAATCGTTCAGAATTTGTATGAACCTTCTCAACAATCATAATCAACTGTGAGTAAAATTTGAGAAAGTTTGACCGTATAGAAATCTTGATATTTGTTGTAAAAAAATCGTCTTTTTTCATAACTTCCTATAAGACCTCGTGTTAAGGTTGCGATTTTTACCACTGAATATCTCGATTTATAAACGGTGAAACCTTTTCAAATTTGTTATACATTATAATATGACGCTCAAGAAGATTCACGTAATTTTTCAAACAATTATCTTTCAAAAATTGTATCTGATGATTTTGCCTTTACTTTGTATATACTATTGCGATTATGGCGCGAGCATCCTTAAAATGCTTTCATATATGTGTCACGATGAAAAAAAATGGCACAACTTTTTTTGCTCGATGTGTGTCACACTCGCAGTCAAGGAGGTAAGGGGCTACTGTGCAAATAAGAAAGAAAATGTTCGTCGCTCGCGGCAACTCTAATTAAAGAGGAAGGCCCAGCGTGTGGTGCAAGAATCGCAGTTTCAAGGTAAACTTGTGATACCAATGATAGAACTGCTGGCCAACCTTTCAATGCGTTCTTCTCACAAATACGTTTTCAGAAACGATGCACGCGATTTTTCGACATCCAATGAACGAATTCACTTTAGATTTCATACACTTATTGATTGTAATAATGGAACAGTCGGGATCGATGTTTGTCTTTTTTTAAATTTTAGATTTTAGAAAATCAGTTATTTGAAATAATAATTGATCTTTTCTCGCAAAATTACAAAAAAAATTGAAATTTTTTTCTCCATGATTAAAGCCTAGTAACAACAATAGCTCGCTCAAGTATCAAGTAGTAAAGAAGTTTTACAAGCTCATTTTTAATTGCCTCGATTCCTATGATTTTTAATGAAGTTTTGATACCTTTTTGATACCTTGATAAATGTCCAAATTAATCTTTTGTCATTTAATTTACGTCTTTCAAACTATTTTTTGAATAACCCTGATTTTAGGGGTATCATTTATTCTAATTTTTTTCCGGCTAAAGGACTAAATTTAGCCTGTAAATTCCCTTATTTATTATTAAAACCTCTTCACGTTCCATCATTGCACGAAAAGTATATTTTCTATCAATTTTTTTTTCATTCTAGATGTTCCAATAGAAATTCAACAATTTATTAATATTTCTCATTGTAAAAATCAAGCTTGGCAAGATTGTATCGATAGTGTGCAAAATCTATTAGAACGTTATTGGAGTATTGGTTCCAAGGTTATCAAATCCAGCAATCAGAATGTTCCCATAAAAAAAATTTGACATTGAACTTGTCATATCTATTAGTCCCACACGCAGGAGGTTTGCAAACAATTTTTCCCCATTTATCATATCTCGTCATTGCCAGCGCCATTGAAATCCTTATTTTCATAAATTTGCCTAATAAATCGTTCACCAATGTCCCTCGAAGCTTTATATTGGTTTTCACAGTCCGAACGAGCCGAATAAAGTTTGTACCCAATGAATCAAGACATGGCGTTTCATTGCAAGACGAAGTGCGAAAAAAGGAAATCGTTGAGAATATTACGGTTGGATGCAAGTTTGTAATATTCTTTTGGAAAGAATTTCAACGGTCAAGACCGATCCTTAGAAACGCCAGAAGCCACACTTCCGGTCTTCCTTTGGATGTTGGAGAGGAGGAAAAATCGAATCACCCGGTAAGACCGATGTGTTAACTTTTTTGTTTTTGCAGATCAATTAGCTCAACGAAGAGTGTCAACCTTGTACCGCGCTTCACCGCGGTTCAGGGATTGCGCAGGGCGCTCCTTTTCCCGTGGATATATTTAGTAATGGAAGGGCGAGTGTGTGTGCATCGGCCCTCGGCATACTATATGGAGCAGCGAATCTAATTGAGCGTGCAGTTCTAGTTGTTACGCCATGATCCGGTGTGGGATGAAAAATCTCCCCAAGGTGTTTCGCATACCCGAGACGGAATGAAGAAAGGGAGGGGGAATTGGAACTAAGAAGACGATTGTAACATTTTGAAATACATTTTTTTATTCCCTGCCCAATCCTTTCAGGTTTTCACGTAGTTGGAATTTAGTTTCCCTTTCTATTACAATCGAATCCTTTTCCACACTTCCTACCCAATAAAACTAGTCTACGAAAAAATGAACCTCTTTTTCCTTCTTTTAATTGGTGTGCGTTATTATTACCCATTTTTTAATCCACCATTTTTTCCATCCCTTCCAATTCCTACCTGAACCCTAACCCCCGTTGCGGCTACTGCCGACTATCTTTCTTCCCTTCCGTCCCTTCTTCCCTGTCTTCCCCGCCAGAAACTGACCCCCGTCGCGACCGCCGACGACTTACACTACACTAGTCCAGTCGAATTAGACGAAAAAAGGACCAAACCCGGGAAAAATTATAAGTATAAATAATTATAAGTAGAATTTTTCCTTCGGAATTCGTTAGGGGGGGTCACTGGGAGTCTACATTTCGGTTTTCGAATTCCTAGTGGTGTTGCATATTCCGCCATCTCGATTTTAAGGGTGGTTTTTTTATTTTTCAAATAGCTCGTTTATTTTCAATTTTACACGAAAAATGGTTATTACCAAAGTTGTTCAGAATTAAATTTCCTACAATTTTTGTTCTTATCATTTTTTCCGTAGGATATACCGCATTTGCCAAGGGTACGGGGAAACTGTGGAAAACTGATACCGGCATAGACGGTTCTATATTCTTTGATTCCTTGGTAGGCAGTCTTTTTGTTGAAGTATGTACACGAAGGCCTCAGAAAAATTGGCTTCCGGCTCACTGGTCTATTCGCCAGCCAGAGCACGGCAAAGCGGTCACCGATCCAAGTATCAGCCTCTTCCGACGTTGCTTAACTTTGATGATCATCCGAGCCCATCTCCGACCGCCCATCCATCAGCGTCGGTACTAATAGTACATATTTGTTTACAATTTCCTAAAATCTTGCTTGCCATGTGTGGAAATTAGTTTCTGCAAATTCCGTTGCGGCGCTCATATCGGGAGTCAGAACCCCAACCGTCCATCCGCCAGTGTCGATTGATCTGTGATATATTGTTTCAAATATCTTCCCCTGCACTTGAACACCGGTAAAATGCGAAGAAACCAGCTTGGGGGCAAACATCACCCATCCGACGAGGTTGACGGTCTCGACCCACCCGAATGTCCATTAATCACGAGATGACAACATTTCACGATTTTCAAAGTTTTATTTGCATATTCAATGGTCGGCGGTAGTCGATGGTAAAATTGAACTGCAATTTTACCTAGCTTGGCCTGGATAGCGCAAGATGAGGGACTAGTAGTTTAGCAACTTTTACTTTCACTTCATGCTCCAAAGGATTCGATTGCGCGAAGACGCTCGTCACGTTCAACGCGCTGTACCGAGAGACGAAAAAAAGCGATAGTTCTACACTATACAACTGTGCGAAGCATTTTTTAAAAGCCTTTCTTCGATATTCTTTCCGGAATTTTTGCTCTCCGTAAGGTGAAAGCCGCGTTAATCGTCTGACTAAAAATATCAAGTTTGAGATAAATTAGTAAAAAAGATAAAAAGATTTTTTTCTACTCTCCTCTTTAGGGGTTCCAAAAAAGGATATATCATTTTGCACTTAATTTCATACCTAATTCTTAGACAAGAAATAACAGTTTAGCCGGTATTTAAAAGTAAATATTGAAAGGGAAAGGAATCACCGTCGTTGGAAATAAAAGAAATTTCATTGTTCTGCAGTCGCGCATTTTCTTTCCGCTGTTTTAAGGAATAAAAACTTTTCAAATGGTTCATCTCATCCCCGTGATAGAACTCAGAGTGCATTCCATGAAAAAAAAAAAATTGAGAATAGTAACAAAAATGTAAATAGGTGTAGTAAGAAGAAATCCATGATTTTTCCAATAGATGTAGTTATCTGTCTCTCGCGTTGTATAAGTCCGATGAGGTTACACTAGATGGCGTTAGAAAGATGGAATATCGTACTGAACAAACTTTTGCGACAGTTTTGTGATTGGTTGACTCCAGAAAATAATGGATTTCTCTTCTACTACACCCAATAGAATTCTTCGTTCCATCGATGCAAACTTCAACGTCGCGTCTTTCCTAAATCTCTCTTTACTGCATAACCCAACGAAATCGTTATCACGTTTCAGTAAATACCGTTAATCTTTGAACAACAAATTTCCAAGCAATCCGTACAAGTCCAAACAAGTCCGGGCAAACGAAAACAAATTTCAAGCTCTCCGTTCGAGTTATCCCGTACCGTGGTGTCTTCGCTTCTCGGAAGAGCGCAGCACGAGGCGTGTCTTCTGACCACAATGCCAGTTGTCTCCGAGAAAAGTGTCGTTCGGCTTTCACGCGTTCCCACGTCACGTGGCTAAACACTTCGCGTCTTTTCGTCGTTTCGTCCCGCCTCAAAATCGAGAAACTTTTTTTCGCCCCGTTGCTTCTTCGCGCTCGCGTATCTTCAGATACGAAGGATTGTTTTTTTTTGCCTTCGCCGCGAAACGCCCGAGGCCGACGTATGCCCGAGCAAAACTGGCTTCGCGACGCAAGGAAAAAAAATTAGAGAGTGACTCTCGGGGCGTGTAGTGCATTGACCGGAAGTACTTTCTACCAGAGCGTGTACTGCGGTCGCATCGCGTACCTCGTACGTCAAAAACGAAATTCTCGCGTTGGGAAAATGTGAAAAACCATCGACGCACGTTTTCATGAAAAAAAAAGAACTTTTTTATTTATTTTATTACAGCAACAAATTTGAGGAAATTTCGCACGAATTGCGATGTTGATCAGGTGAGTCTTGCTATCGACTATAAGCGACGAAAGAAACTCAGAAACATCGAGTGGAACGCGATAGCCGTCCACTCGCGCCGCGGTATAAACAACCTCCGAGAATATCTCGGAAAGAAAGGGTTAGACTGCCAGTATATACGTATTTATCAATCAGACAACCCGAGCGGTAATACAATCGTGTGCACAAACACGTAGACACAGCGATGGCACGTGCCAGCCGCTCTTTAATTAAATTAATAGCCTTTGTGTACGCGTATACGTATTATTCATTTCGATGCGACACCGCGAGCGGCGCGAACGGTATACTCGAGAACTAGATTACCGCGTATACGTAAACACGCGAGTGATGGCGTCAAAGGATTTTGGAGGACGCGCAGTTGACCCGGAAGAGAGAGTGGGTCTCTTGTGAACGTTTTTTTCATATCCAATCTCGACGCTGAATTCCACTTGTAACATCACCGAGATTTCGACAAATTTTCGACAACTTTAGGCGAAAGGACTTTTTCGTACTTTTCGTACATTCTTTGACAAAATCTGATCTAAAAATTGATTACCAATAACGTAACAGGAAGGCGGTTCAAGGGCATGGCGAACATCGACATAACCTCACAAATTTTCGAAATGCGTTTTCTCGAAGTCGATTGAGTTTACGGCGAAAAATCGAGCATCAGTCTTTGTAGAATTCATAGAGACAGAAATAGATGCTTGAATTTTACGATAAAAATGTTTCGATCTTGCGAAATTGCGATTTTTAAATTTCGACCATCTCTCTCGCACTCGTTTGTCACGTGGTACGTCTTCGACATGTCCTTAAGGACATGAATATGTACCACGTGACTCGCTAGGGTCAAGAGAAAAATAGTTGAAATTTTGAAAACCCGATTTCCCATGGATGAAACCTTTTGTTTGTAAAATAAAAATATTAATCTCTGCGTTTAGGAATGCGACGGAAATGAATGCTCGACTGTTTAATTGAAAACTCAAATGCTGACAAGGAAACCGATCCGAATATTTGTGAGGTTACGTCGATCTTCTATGTTTACTTAAAGTATTAAAACGTCAGAGCGACGATAAACTTGTTTTCGCGTCATTGATGAGGACCTTTAGTAGCTATACATAACCTCGAAGAGTGAAAAGAGTTTCGTTGTGAAAATGAAGAAATGGGAATACATCATTTTCGTTGCAGCCCAATGATGCAAAATTCAACACAATTTTTTGCTAGAATGCGATACTTTTTTCTATGATTCGCAAAATGAAATTTGATACGTACTCTTGACGAGTATTTTCATGATTTAAAATTCCGAAGCGTTTTATCAGTTTTTACCACATCCGGATAATAGTTTGTATGATAAATTATTAATGCTCAAAAATTTAGCTGAAAATCATTGAGATTCGTAAAAATTCGAAAATCGTTGAGAACCATAAATATTCGAAAAGCATTAAAATCCGAAGATTATTAGATTCTGAAAATTATTACAGTCCGCGAAAATCTGAAAATAATTGAGAGTTTGTAATCATTAACATCCACAGTACACCTAAAACCATTAAACTCCAAAAAGATCCGAAAATCATTGAAATCCACAAAAATCCGAGAATCATTAAAACCCAAAAAAAAATCGAAAATGATTTAAAACGGCACCAATGCGAAAATAATTAAAATTCGCTAAAAACCAAAAAAAGCCAACAAGAAATATCCGACAAAGATTTCACCGTGACGAATAAAAACGCAGTGGCCACGTCCGAGTAGCCTGGAAAATAAATAAAGCGGAAGATCGTTAGGATGCTTGAGGCAGAATACGATGAAACTGTTCACTGGACGCGACCTTGAAACTTTTCGAGCGTTGAGACGAAATCGCGAGAAGGATTTACGTCGGTTTTACTTCCTTTTTTGTCCCCTTGCACTGACGTCACAGACAGTGTCAAGTTTAACGTCTGGTAGTTACAAAGTTGGGAATTGGCGTTGGGAAAAATGATTTTCCAAGTACGTGTCATAAGGGGATCAGCGATAGTGTGTCAGACGAGATTACGATGCTAGCCGTGATCCGATCGCGCTTTGGAACAACCAGGTCACGACACACAGAAGCACTCGCAAGCGTTAGCCACCCGCCTATTGTTCCTCTCGTGTGGGCTCGTTTTATCGCGGCTATCGTCAAAGCATTGTAGCCCCGATCACGTATCCGAAAGCCACGGCGGCGGCGGCGTGTATGGAAAACGTATACGCGTCGTCTGCTTTGCCGTGTTTCTCTCTCGCTCTTGCTCTCTCATCGAAATAAACGTGCGAACATAATTTCGTACACACGGGCCACGTGTCTTTCGTCCGTTTGCATCCAGGGTCAATAGCGAAGGAAGCTCTCCCCTTTTCTTTATTTCAATGATTTCTCCACGAATAAAAATTCGACCGATCCGATTGCCGGAGAGATAACTGAAATGTTTCGCACGCAACGTGTCGAAAATAACGAAAACGAGGTCCGTCCTACTCGAGGATACGTTCCAAGTCGGAATGTCACGGATCGAGACCAAATTTTTTGAAAATAGAGTTTAAATTAGTCTAAAAACAGGCTTTAAAAAACGAATTTTTTAAAGCCTGTTTTTAGCGCATTTTTTCACTACACTCGCGGGGGTACGAGAAGCAGCGATTAATAGGTTGTAAATCAGCGGATTCCTCGACGCATATCTCGTAAACGAGGTGTGTTTCTCCGTGACAATTTTCATTCGAGAATATCCGGGATCGAGACCAAGTTGGAGACAATATCCGTTTTGTTTGTTTTTTTTTCCTTTCCTTGAACACTTTCGTACACAAACACTCGCGGAGGTACTTCAACGAGGAACGATCAAGCGGTAGATTTGCGGATTAACAATGCTCGAGATTTTGCACAATTGTGCGCTGCTCAAAATACGAAAGCACATGAGAATAAAAAAAACAATTGCTCACCGTTCGTGCGAAGGCTTTCCCTGAGTGCGTGATTCACATGACAGTGACGACACAAACACCGAACAGGTAAGAATGCAATAAGCTTTTCGGCTGTTCTCGACGGATAAAACGGAAATGCGAGAAGCTTGACGCCTCGAACGATTATCGGTAATTTTTTGTTTTTTATCGATTGCTTCTACGTAATGGCTTTTTTTTCTTAAGATTATTTATAATCGAGAGCTCGCGGTGAGACGCGTGCTGGAAGCCTCGCGATAAACGTACCTGCGACTATCGGTGCCGCGGACTGTCACTGTTCTCGCCATTTTGGTTCGAGCACGCTCGCACACACACCACGAGACTTGCCGTCTCTCGCTTCCTCTCTCGCTCCCTCTCGTTCCCGTAATTCAAGCTCGCCCCTCGGATTCTCGCAGCGAGTATGCGAGCGCCGTCGGAGTGGGATTTTTCTCCTTTTTCCGCTTTTTTGCTGTCTCTCGTTTAAAAGAGGGAGGAATGCTGGTATAATGGCGCGCATGCGCTAGACAGGTGGCTCATTCACACCTGTCTCGCATCTGGATTGCTTTCGCGGCTTGCTATCCTTAAATTCGGGGTACGCTCGGTGCCTTACCGATCGAGAAGCACCGATAGCTACTCGCCGCGACATCTCTCGCGGGTCGATGTGAACCCGCGAATGGCTGACTCGCGAGGTATTGCAGATCGCGATGATCCGAAGTCCGCGTCTCCAGGCGACTCGAATAAAATCGATCTTGCAGCGAAAAATTGACAAACTTTCTTACAGGATTTTATGCTGAAATCACTCCAAAGGACGCGTGGATAACTTTAACCCTTTCAATGCGGTGAAAAATCAGTCCGAGTGCGCCCCATTCCCGGGATCAGTAATTTCACCTCCAAGCGATTATTCAATAAAATAACTTACGACTAAAAGGTTAAAGGTCTTGGAGAAGCATAAACGTCCCTATAACAGCGCACCATCAACAACAATGATTTCACAAGCTTCATAGGATTTTCTGTCCAAGATATTTTTCAATAACTGGGACATATGTTGTCCCAGCCGCAATATCAAACATTTTCCAGACTGGGACGGCACATGTCCCGTTCGGTGCGAAAAGGTTAAACGTATTTTTGTTTTCAAGTGATTAAGATCATGGCGAATTGAAAAACGAGGTTTGCTATAGATGGCGGTAGCAATGGAGAGTAATGGTTATCGCGATTCTTTCATGAACGCGCGATGCCCTCGTCATCTTCGAAACCGCAAGGGCCTCGGAGTAGCACGACACGGAGGATGAGCTCTGCGTTTCGAGTCGTTTAATTTTGGATCGTTCACATCTACCGGAATAGAATCCACCCCCACGGAAGAGAGAGAAAGAGAGAGAGAGAACGATTTTCTCCCTGTATCTTTCTCTCCGATAAATCGGTCAATTATATACATTCGCGAGAATCTCGTCATGTCTATTTTGACACGGCCTCCAGATACTCTATTTATTCTCAGCTTTTTGCATCCTCGAAACTCTTCGGACTTGCTGATAATCGCTTTTCGATATAATTCGCGAAATGAGAATGGAGAAATGTTGAGGTTAGGCCCGATGACAAGCTCGCGTCCTCTATAGTATAATGCGATCGGGAAACTGTTTCACTTCTCGCGCGCCCTCTTATCGACACATCAATCGCCCTATGCACCGCCAGAATAATATTTGCCATGCTTCGGGCTACAAGTGAGCCTGGAAAATCGCCAAAGTGACCCAACGGCTCGTGCCGAGCATTGCCGGCGAAAGGCGTGTTGGAGAAAACCGCGATCTCGCGTTTCCCCGCGAAAATTAATTTTGCCACGAAACTTAAGAAGGGGACGATGAAAACACTGAAATTTACGCGACTTTTCTTCCACGAGCAATTTTATCTACGTTTTTAGCCGTTATCGAAGGTCGTTCAATAACTGCACTAAAAACTTTGGTCAAACTCAAAATTTGCTCAAGGTGGTTATGGCAGCAATTATCACTGACTGGGTCACGTGGAATCCTCGAATTCTTTTTAGGTTAGGAAGTTTCGTACAGCGGAAATTTCGAAGCATTCATTCATCATTAGGAGATTAAGATTTTGCAATTATTATTTTTTTTAATTCGTGCAAGGATTTTGGATACTTTCAAAATTTGAAAAATACATTTTTTATCGTTTTAGTATTTTCATTTTAACGATTTGAAATTTGAAGAATTAACGTTAATGTAATTTATCAAAATTAGATGTAAAAATCAAACGAAAAGAGTGATAAACTTTTCAAAATTGTAAACGTTCTAAAATAAACTTTCAAGTCCTATCACTCTTCAGCCAGACATAACCTAGCAAACTCCATCAGTTCTTTAAAAACGCGAAGTAATAAGGTCACGAATTAATTGAAAATCAACCAAATCTTTACGGTCTCAGGTACGAGTGGGTGAGAGCGTTTTTTTTTTCAAAAAAGAAATCCGGAAACGAGAAAGCGGTCGAGTCGCGTTGCTATTAATAAACGTTCCGGAGGGCGCGGGTGTGAAGGGAAGTTTGGGCGAGGTTTCTCGTCCGAGAGAGGGATATTTTCAATGAATCGAAATAAATCGGCCGAGAGAGGACGCGAGAGAGTGGTAGTAACACATAGGGTACGTGACGAGGGAAGGAGCGCTTGCGCGAGCGGCTCATCTCGAGGCGGCTTTCTTACGAGGTCCACGGACGCCTTCTTGAATGAAACAACTTAGGGTTATCCAGTTCTCTTCGAAGCGTCCGTCCACGAAGACTTTCCCGACGATTACTCGGGACCGAGGCCGCACCGGAGTTTCGAGGTGCCTAATTGCATATATTTCACTCTCTAAAAGAGATTCTCCGTGTCCTCTAAAAATGGCGATAGCCGCGCTACCGAAAGTTCCGTCAGATTCGAGAACTTCGAAACTTTCGGTTTGGAAAACAAAACGTGCAGACTGGAGGGGTTTCAACAGCGAATATATAATTCCGCAAACCGACGAAAGTAAAAAAATCGACTGGCGCTGTCATCGTCGGGGCTGATGAAACTTAACTGGGGAGGGAGTTTACTCTTTTTGACGGTGGCGCATCGATCTCCGGAAGACATTTTTCCCGCTCAGTTTCATCAACGCAGCGCGCAGTTATGCCATTCTCGAGCGAACTCGCGAAAGCGCCATGTACAGAAAACGGGACGTTTTTGAACTAACACAGACGGAACGATTATCTCTACGGAAGAGTGGCAGGATGATCAGTCCGGCTGGATTTTTCATCGGTGTTGCTCCCTTTCCGCGTACCTTCGAGTGACCGTCGTAAATGAACGGACGTTGGAACGGATAGTGAAAAAAAAAACAGCGAGGCTGGAAACGCCCGAACAACAAGAGTAAAAGGAAGATTCTGGTGCGCGCAGAAGTCCGAACGCTGCCAACGTAAACAACGGGAGGAAAAATAGGAGAGCGGAGAGTCAGGCTCGTTCGCGTCGAATACACAAGAATAATATTCCTTTCACTTCGTTTCTTCGTCGATTCGTTCGAAAAAAAAACGTGGGACGGATCGACAATAATTCTCTTGAAATCAGTGACCCCTCAGAACCGGTGACGAATCAAAATTGTCCATAACGACGTCCGATCCTTCAGCACTGAGTAGAAAAAGAAAAATCATTTCCGCTAAATACGAGTGAAAGTACGAGATAACGAATAACCGGAAGTACATAATTAGCGGCGGGAAATAATTGCGAGGAAGATTGGCGCGAGAGTGAAACGAAAGACGAAGAGACGAATGGAAGAAGAGGATCATTGTCGTGCTCGGGGATTTCACGAAGCAGCTGCAGGAAGATCTCACGAAGCGAGGAGTAGACATCCGGTTATCTGACGAGCAACCAGTCATCCGCGTTCTTTTGAGAGATTTCTCATTAAATTCTCTACGTCGCGAAAGCTCCAAGCGGCGACTGCGCACTGGAACGAGAAATACGCGTTATTTTCATGCGCTATATAAAATCTAAACCAAGAGGGAACAAAATTTAGTCCAATCGTCGAGCGATCTGTTCGAGTCTCGAAAATATCTTTACCCCATTTTATTTGAAAAAGAAAAACTGTTCCTTGAGAACTTCGAACCTGACAAATCCTTATTTGCCAAACACGGTGTTTTTTTTTTTGAGATAATACCTAATTAAAACTTATCGTTTGGTTATTATGATTTTACGTTTAAAAAACTAATCATTATTAATTAAATATTACTAATTAATTATTAACCATCAATTATTAATAATTATTCTGATCCATTCCAGAATGTCTCAAAACTAATTGGTTCTTTCTAGAAATCGCAATAACATTGATTTCCCATATGTTACTATTTACAACCACAACTATACGAAAAATCCAGCTATTCTCCAAGAGAATCATGAAACTTACTTTTTTTTAAAGAAATTTCCGCTTGAATAATTACGCTTGGAGAAAAGCTATTTTCAAGCAATAAAGTCCAGGTCGAAAGTTTTTGAAGCTAACGAAGTAGAAGCGGGGAAGATGAAACTTTTCATGTAAATCAAACGAGGTGAAAAAATATTCTGCAGCGTTATGACGGTTTCAGTTGAAGAGCTCAAGACTAATGTGTTTTTTACGCGTACCAATATCATTCTGAAAAGAAAAGTTTGTCCCCTTAAAAGAAACGTCTAAATGATGGACACGCACGCAAACACATATGGCAAAACTCCATTTTTCAAGAGTGTTAAAAGAAACGAGAAATTACGTGATGTATATCGTATCTATGCCACGTATAAAGTTTGCTATGCTCAGTTCAAGCATACGCCACACACGGGCGTCTGTTTAGAAATTAATTTTAGCTACCCCGTCAGAGCAGGAGCAGCAGTCATAAACTCTCAGCAGTTATCCCAATCCCCTACCCGCACAGACGCGAGGGACTCGGCGATTGCAATGGATCATCGAAAGCGTCACGAGCCAAGTGCGATATACCGGAAGAGAACTTCTGGCGTTGCTCGAGGATTTGTCTTTTTCCGCTTTGCTGCCGCTGGGATGTAGTTCGACAGCAAAGGGGAACAGGCCGATCCTCTCGCGCCGACTTCAAATATCATTCAATTCCCGCGAGCCGACACCGAAGAAACAAAAAATCATTACATCCTCGAGAGAAAACCAGATTTCAAAATACTTTCGCAAAATTTCGAACGTACGAAGAAAAGATGGAAAATTAAGTTAAGTCGGGTACTGGTAAGAAAAAAACATAACTATTATTTATTTGTTATGAACAATTTGTTATGATTATTCATCAATTATAATTATGCATTGATCCTTCGTAGTCATACTATCTAAAAACAACGCGCTGATCGCACGGGTTGAAATAACCCCAGCAATGTTTAAACATTTGCCACGTTGCCCGTATCGTTCCGAACGACACATTAAAAGTCAGGATATTGGTTTGAACCTTTCCGAATAAGAATGTCATTGGAAATATAATTTATGTTTATTCTAGATTAAAGTCGCGCGTGGGGTAATTTGTACCCCAGTGACCACGGAAGGGGGTGTTGGTGTTCCTTTATTCCATGTACACCCTTGCGGGTTTTTACATATCTCCTCTCTTTTTTCTCCTCGAGTTCCAAATTCTCCATGCCTCCGTAACCTTCTATTGGTTCATCTTTTTCCTGTCATTCCCTACCCGCACTTCGCTAAGCTAACCTACTGTGTCCACAGCCGATTTAGCTACACTATACCGCATTCGCCGAGGACACGGGGAAACTGTGGAAAACCCGTGCCGGTATAGAGAGCCCCGTATTTGCCTGATTCTTTGGTGTACACACTTCGTATTGAAGTATCTACATCAAAGTCTCAGAAAAAACGGCCTCCCGCTCACTGGTCGATGCG